>PVKA01001984.1:55279-134128 GCA_004027165.1 Ctenomys sociabilis | reverse complement strand
GAAGAAAACAGATGAAATCAAATAGATTAATTTACATAAAACAAATTAGAGTAAGTTCAGTTTTCTTCAATGAGCCCTAGGACATAAAAACTAATGGACAAATAATGAAAGTCATCCTACAGCTGTGATCTATGGCTTTGACTTTCAAAAGAAAAGAATAAAAAATAAGGACATTCTATAAATGCAGAGTTTTCTAAATTACATTATGTCTTCATCTGATCACCCACATTAATATTCATGTGGCATTACTTAAATTTTTCTGAGCTCAGCTGTGACCAGTCTTAGGGAGTGCCGTGAAAGGGTGTGCTGGAATGGCTATGGTAGTCTCCAGGGTAAGTAATGGGCCTGGCATTTTTGCATATGTAAATAAAGTGCTACCCACAGGATTTATTTGCCTGCTCAGCCTTGGTCCCCTTCTACCTCATGAATCACTGGTTTATTGTTATTTTCCATAAATTATTGCTAGTTTCTGGAAATAGAATCTTAGGGAAAACAACAGGCATCAAAATGGTTATTCATTGTGGCTCCTTCTGCAGCAGGACCCGAGCAGCTGGGGTGAGTGTGGAGAGGGGAGACAACTTTTATTTTTCATAGTATTTCCTTTTGCGCATTTGAATTATATGTATAGGTCATGCTTTCATTACCGTGTTGGAATATATGTTAATTATTTTTCAAGCCATTGCACACCTTGAGGATGTATAGCACACCAATATAAATCTCCTTCACTGGGAACTTAGGCACAGAAAACTCTGTGTGCTCTTAAAAAACAGCAACAACCAACCATGAAAAAACTTGCCCTGCTGTTTTCTTACTCCAACCAACTTCTTACTCTGCTTTTCAGACAGTGCTCCTGAAATAGTCCCACCTAAAATCATGTCATCTTTCTCATCCCCCTGTGTCCCACTTTACACAATTGGTAAGTTATAGATGCGTATTTGGTCACTTTGTTCATTCAGTGACCTCTTTTCTGCTCCAAACAATGCGATTAACGGGCTCCAAGGCCTTTTCAAGAAGCATTTTGATGAAGCGAGGTTACATCATGTTATAACAGACTTCCTAAAGAGGTCTTTACAGGAACCCCAAGGGGGCACCTAGCTCATCCTGGTTGAAAAATGACAATAGAAAATACTGGTAAGAGATGGTATTAGCGATGGATGCTGGAAACACGCATGCTAATTGTAGCTACAGAACAGAGCACGCGTTGGTGTCTCCAGGAAACTGTAAACTTCTCAAGAACGTCTGCAGCATGCAACTTTCACAGGAGTTATAGTCGACAAGGCTGGGGTGCTCAGAAAGGCCATGCTGTGGGAAAGCTTGGATGTCATTTTTTAACCTTAACCTAATGGTAACTAGAGCCACAGAGAGGCCTTTTCCCCATGCAGGATTATAAGTACATTGGTGGTACTTAGATTTGCACCTTAGATGGATTACTCTGACAGATGCATAGACTCTGAAGAGGACTGAGATGAGGACTCACCAAGAACCAGAAGAAAAATAGTGAGGTCTTCTCAATCACGAAGAGGAAGAAGTAGAGTTTTAAACTGGAACCATTGACTTTTGCTGGTGGGTCGAATTGGCTGTAGATTGTGAAGGGTGGGAGGAACTCAAAGATGGCATTTCTCATTTTAAAAAAAGCTGCAAATTTCACTTGGAACATGTATACGCTCTGGAAAGCTCTATTAATGTATTGATTCAAAATAATCTCAAAGTTGCAGGCAAGTTGCAGTGTTAGTTTCAAGAATGTTTTCCTAAGCTGCCAACTTAATGCCCCAGCCTCCTCTAATACTTTTTGTACACTTCCTACAAGTAAGGATACTGTCCAACCAAATCACAACACAGCCATCCGAGGCAGGAAATTAAAATAGATTCGTCACTACTATCTGATTTCGAGTTCTGCCAATGGTCCTTTGCATTCCCCCTGGCCACAGGACCCTGTTCAGGATTGTGCCCCTTCCTTCAGTTGTCACATCTCTTTTGTGTCTTTCTCTCAGGCTCAGTTCATCTGTTTTTCCAGGACTTTATGTCACTGACTGATTTGAAGATTACCAGTTGGTCCTGGGGACATAGCTCAGTGTCACAGAGCACTTGCATGACATTCTGGGTTCGATTCCTAGCATTGCATGGATGTTTCTTCAAATTAGACTTTATTTGCTCATGATTAAAGTCATACATTTTTGGCAAGAACATCACCAAAATAATGTTTTATACTTAAAATTGTTTTTTAAATATTTTATTTATTCATTCATTCATTTATTTGGTACAGGGTTTCACTATGCAGCTCAAATTCATAGTGATCTTCCTGTATCAGTGTCCCCAGTGCTGGGATTACAGGCATACATCACCACACCAGATGCCTGGAGTTTCTAGGGCCAGCACAGTGTGCTGTACTGGCGATCAAACTCAGGTCCTTGCGCTTGCCAGGCAGCCACTTAGCTGAGCTATCTCCCTCGCCCACTTTCTTCTTATTATATCCGTTTAAATGACTCATAGTAACCTTTGTTCCATTAACTAATGATGTTTACTTGACTGAGATGGTATCTTCCAGCCTACCTCACTAGAAAGGTGCTGTTTTAACTGTCTGAAATATTAAATATTTTGCAGGAATGGGCTTAAAACCATACAAACCCATCATTCTTCAGCAACCTTTATTACTTTATACTATAAGAGGCTCATACTTTCCCAGTTTATTCAGTGCATTGCAATCTGTCTCTGCTCTTATTTCAATGCACAAAATAGCCTGCCTTTGGCCACCTAACACCTTTTCAAGTGGGCTCTGTTTACCCATCCTTCTTTGAGAACTTCCTTGCCTTTGGGTCTGGCAACTCTCCCACACCCAGCCCGTGCTTTCCCTGCGCAGCTCAATTCAGTTACTTCTTCAAAGTTCCTGGGTCCTTCTGGGGGAGAATAGAGATAGGAAGGGTTTAAGACTGAAGATCCAGGGCACTCAGCATGGTCAGGAGGAACTGCTGAAGGCTTTCTTATTTTGTAATATTTCTCTCAAGATTTTTTAGCCCATTCTTAAAATCCATACCTTAGGGCTGGGGAGATAGCTCAGAAGAAAAAGTTCTTGCCTGGCAAGCAAAAGGGCCTGAGTTCAATCCCTGGTTCTACCAAAAATAAATAAATAAATAAATAAATAAATAAATAAATAAATAAATAAAGTCCACACCTCTAAATCATTCTAATGCCCTGATTTCTTTTAGTCTGCAGTGCATCAAATTATAGAACAGCTGGGACTGGCTCCTTTTGTTTCTATATTCTGTGAAACATCTTTGCCCTCAGGAAGTTAGGTTGGGGGCTGTGTACTTTGTGACTTGGAATGATGGGGTATACTCAGAAAATTGATGTCAGCCTTTCGTGTATTTACTGAGGGTCCTCCCCAAGAAGGGCTTCTGGTGTAGTTGAGAGCACTGATGAATATAATGTTGAAAAGGAAAAATAAAATAGGGATGAAGGGGCCATGGGAAAAATTAAAGATCAGTAAGGAAAACCAAAGAGGTGGATAAGCAAAAAGCCAATGGAGAACTCAAATGTAATACAAACTTCAGTCTCAGAAACAAACGCAAACACCGAATGCCAGGCAACAGACCAGAAAGAGCGCGCAGAAGTTTTGGAAGCACTCAGGTCAAGACCGAAACTCTTCTGCTTGCAAGACTGCACGACGGGAGAGCTTCTTGAGCCGTAGTTTCTGCGTCTATAGGTTATGGGTGCGCTGGCGATGTTTAACAGCTGACTCATCGTAGGTAAATAAGGAAGAAGGGAAAGCAGGGTTTGATCCATTTCCGGAGTGTAAATGCTCCCATTACGGCTAATTACAGGATAAGCTGGCAGCGCAGCGTGAGGTCACTGAGCAGAGCTGAGAGGAAGTGCACGCCGGTGTGCTGCAGTCTGGCATCTCCTTCACAGGGTTACTACAGGTACAAGCGACCTCGGGGCCCGTGGGAGAGCAGCATACAGAAAGCCACCAGCAAGCAGCGGCATTTAGAGGATTTATTATCTCTATTTCTAAATCCAATTTAAATCGGCATGTGACACACACCCTTTATCCCAACCAAGTGGGAAGCAGAGACAGGAGGACCACAGGTTCAAGCCCATCCTGGCAAACTTACTGAAAGCTTGTCTCAAAATAAAAAATAAGATGGGCTAAGGAATGTATCTCAATGAGCACTCATGTGTTCAGTCCTCAATACTATAATAAATTGATCAAAAAGGAAATTGTAATATATATTATATATATATTACAAATATATGTGCAAATACATATTATAGATGTATATTACAAATATATGCAAATACATATTACAACTATATATTACAAATATATACACATACATATTATAAATATATACAAATGCATGTTATAAATATATATAACAAATATATACACAAATACATATTATAAATATATATATATATATTACACATATATATTACATATATATTTGCAGTACTGGAGATTACCCTCAGGGCCTTGGGCATGCTAGGTAACTGTTGTACTCTGAGCTTCACCCCCAGCCGCTTTTACTTTTTGAGTTAGGGTCTCTCTAAACTTCCCTGGCTGGCTTCAAACTTGCAGTGCCCTGCCTCAGCCTCCTGAGTGGCTGGAATTACAGGGATGTGTCACCATGCCTGAATTTACATAATTTAAAAATAATGACCTTGTTTAACACCTTATTTCCAAAATTTCAGGAAGTATAATATTCTGCTCATTCAAGATGGCACAACCCTGGTCAAACACACCCCTGATGGGTGATAATAGTCCTCCCTTATTACAGGTGGGTTCTATAATTTGAAACTCACCTATTTGCTGAAATTTTTTTATAACCCCAAATCAGTGTCTGGCAGGTGATGGTTAATTTCACATCAAGCTGACTGGGTCATAGTGTATCTAGGTACATTATTTGCTTAACTAATTTTTGTAGTGTGTCTGTGAGGATTTTTTTATGTATTTAGTACAGGGTCTATAGGATCTCACTACACAGATCGGATTCATAGTGATCCTCCTGTTTTTGGCCTCCCCAGCGCTGGGATTACAGGTGTGCACCACCACACCCAGTCTCAGGGTGCCCGGGGGAGGGGCAGCACAGCACAGCAGGGAGCGAATCTCAGCTGTGGCACTCTGCCTAAGCAGGTGCTTTAGTCCCCTGAGCTATCTGGCTTGCCCTTGTGAGGATGTTTTGAGCGGGATTAACATTTGAATCAGTAGAGTGAGTAAAGCCCAAGCTTTTTGGGAAGTCTGAGAGCTTCACTAAATTCATTCAAAGTCTGAACAGAGCAGAAGGAATCTGGCCTTTCTCTGGCACTCTGAGGTCACTGGCCATCTCATGGTCATCTCTGTTGTGTTCATACAGATCATGGTATTTCTAAGCCCTGAGAATCTTGGTGTGAGCCAATTCCACCTCTTCAACCAAGCTCCCTCTCCATCTTTCTCACATGCACATATACATCTCCTGCGGCTTCTGTTTCATTGGAGCATCTGGCCAACATTACTTTTGTAGTCATCCTGTGGACACGCACATGTTGTGTGAACGATGGGTTGCACACATGGTCACTCCCAGTTGAGCACCCTTTCTATGGACCATGTGTTTCCATCTCCTTTGTGTTTGTTGGTGATTTCATTGTTTAAAATAAACAGCACCCAAATCCGGTTGGATGGCACACTCCTGCCATCCTGGAACTCTGGAGGAGTGAGGCAGGAGGCTCACAAGCTTGGACCTTGCCTGAGCAACTTAGTGACTTAGTCAAAGCCTGTGTAGATAGATAGATAGATAGATAGATAGATAGATAGATAGATAGATAGATAGATGATAGATAGATAGAGAGAGAGAGAGAAGCTGGATGTAGCTCAGTGAAAGGCCCTGAGTTCAATCTTTTTTTTTTTTTTGAGTTCAATCTTTGTGTTGCAAAAATATAAAATAGTTTTCAAAGTGTAGTACTATAGTGTTGCCTTGCATTTCAAATTTTTTTTTTTTTTTTTTTTTTTTTTCTGTAGAACCGGGGATGGAACTCAGGCCCTTGCGCTTGCCAGGGAAGCATTTATTCCACTGAGCCATCTCCCTGGTCCCTGTCTTGCATTTCTAAGTGTGAGGTAACTGTGATATACCTTACAGATATGGTAAAAGCTTCATGCAGGAAGGTTCATTGTGATGCCCCTGAGTTTGATGTTAATAAAGTAACTAGGTAGATGATAGGTTGGCTAGATGATAGGTGCTTTTTCTGTCTCACTCCTCAGCATCCATCCCTAAAGCAATGTCACCCTCTATAAGGACTTACTTTATTCTCCAAGCTAGAGTCTTCCCCAGTGCTTTGTCTTGACCCCCTTCCATAGCTGTCTACTTGCCACCACCCTGCCCTGTCATCACCACCCACTGCAGTCAGCGGTCATCACAAACACACTGGGTGCCAGAGCGCTTTTCCCACTCCTGGTCAGGCTAGGTACTGTTTACCCATTTTCTTTGTACTGCCAAAGAGGACAACCAAACAGATCGCGTTATTCTGTCTCAAATCCCTAAAAGATTTCCCATCATTCTTACCCTAAGGCCTATCTTTCTTACCAGGAAATTCAGGCCCTTCTTTTATCTTTTCCCCTTTTCTTGCTCTTTCTTTCTTTTATTCCCTTTCCTTCCTTTCTCCTTCCACCCTTCCTTACTTCCTCCTCCATCCCTCATAAACCCTGTGCATTCCTTCTTCCCTTGCACCCTCTGGGAACCACTGATATTTTTGCTCTCCACAAATGTAGTTTTTCCAGATGTCAGATTAAAAGCATGCACTATATGTCCTTTTCAGGCTGGTTTCTTTAACTTAGTAATGTGCACTTCAGTTTTCTCCATACTTTTCCATGGCCTGCTAAGAGGCTCATTTCTTTTTAGCACTGAGTAATAACCCAATAATCCAGATGACCACAGCTCACTTGTCCATTCACTCCACAGGTCTGGTCTGGCTTCATCCATGGACAGGGTCATAGATGGATAGGTTATCGTGGGGAGGCCGAGTTGGAGGAAGTGGCCATAGAGGGTGGAACTTGGAAGGTGCATCTCGGTCTGGTCTTTTCTTTGTCCTTCTTCTTCCTGCCTATCAGTAAGCGACAGCTCTGCTCCACCACCTGCTCCTGCCTTGGTGAGCTGCCTTAGCCCAAGCTCAGAAGGAACACAGCCAAATGACCATGGACCGCTACCTCTGAAACCATGAGTCAAAGCACATTCTCTCTCTTTAAGTTGCTTTCCTTGGGTATTTTGTCACAGTGATAGAAAGCCGTTTGGCATTGAAGGATATTTTGGTTGCTTCCAAATTTTGGCAATCATGACTAAAGCTGCTATAAATATCTGTGTTCATGTTTTTGTGTGGACATGTTTGCAGTCCCTTTGAGTAGATGCCAAGCAGTATGATTGCTTTATCATTGCTTATTTTTATTTTTATTATTGGTTTTTGAGATAAGAGTATCAGTGTGTAGTTCAGGCTGGCCTTGAACTCACTGCATGACCCAACCTGGCCTTAAACTCACAGCAACCCTCCTGCCCTCAACCTCCTAGGTGGTGTGATTATAGTGAGCACCACCTCACCCAGCTAATTTTATTTAAAAAAAAAAAACAAAACCCTGACAAATTGTTCTAGAGTAGCTGCACCATTTTTCATTCCCACTAGCTATTAATGAGAGTTCCAGCCATCCCACATCATTGGCAGCATGTGGTGTTGTAAGTATTCTGGATTCCTAGCCTGCTGTTGTCATTTTCCTTCCTTCCTTCCCTCCCTTCTTCATGTCTCTCCTCCCTTTCTTTACTTCTTTTCTTCTCATTTTTTGTGATACTGGGGGTTGCAGTGGGGCCTCCCAATACTTAGCACCCACTCTGACACTGAGCTACGCTACCAGTCCCAACCTATGGCTTTTTATTTTTTCAAAGTCTTACTCTGTTGCCCAGCCTGGCTTTGAACTCATGATGCTTTCACCTCTGCTTCCTGAGTAGCTGGGATTACAGGCATGAACCGTTTCACCCCATACTCCATTGTTGTTAAAAGCCACATTTTCCTGATATACAATCTACAGCTTTTTGTTGTCTTTTTCCTTCCCTTACTAAATTATAGGGGAGCAGCAATTTATATCTGTCTCAGTCACCATTTTAGGTTAGTGTCTATAATGATTCCTAGAACCCAGTGGGCTCTCTAAATGGATCAATGATTCAACTAGGGTCCTAAAATTTGCTAACCAGGTCATCTTTGGCAAAGTAAATAATGGCTTCCCAAGTAGTCTGTTTTCTATCAATACAAGTGCATATTAGAGAAATTCTGGTGGGCTAAATTTATTGGAATAATTTATGCTTGAAATTAAATTGTTGTTGAAAGTAGCTACAAGATTTAAAAGATTTTCTTTTACTGATTTTCCCTTTTAAAAATCTTAGTACAATATATAAGATTTCACTTTTTTATAATATCAGTGATGGTGGGGATCCGATGAATTTCTGTGCTGGTTCTATAGTGTTGGAGATATGAAAGAAAAAGAACAGATTGGAGAAGACAGAGCCTCTTAGCCAAGAGATAGAAGAGGGAGCGAGGACCTGAGGACCACGGCCTGAGCCCAGGGGTGGTGACAAAGGGGAACAGTTTCATGCTGTGCTTGGCTTGTTAGTCCTTGATTCCTCCTTTGTAATTTTGAAAAATCAGCATGCTGTGATGTAGCTACTCTGGTATCTCTCGAAATCATTGTTTTGCAGAATGAAGTTCCTCATAAAATCAAACACTGAACTTTCTATATCCTAGTTTTCTAAGAGATTATGTATAGAATGGGGTCTGATAAAAAACCATAGCGAATGTGTAAAGCCTTAAAAATTGTGGTAAGAGACAGATTGCCATTAACCCGCATCCCCAAAGCTCCCCTTCCCTTCAGTCACACTTACTCCCAGGCCTGTCACTTGCTGAAGCAGTTCCTGAAGTCCTCTTTTGTAAGTGTATTTAGTTGCACCGTTGTGATGTCTTGAATCAACTCAAAATATTTCCCTTTTGCAATTATTTTGCCTTTGAGGAAGAAACTGAAACTGCGCAAGGCCAAACACCGTGAAGACGGTGGATGAGGAACCACTGTGATGTTGGTGGAAGCCTGCTTTTCCTCTGGGTGGCAGCTGGCAGTAGCATTTTTAATCGTACCTTCCAAAGACAGTCATAAAAGAGGAATTCCAGAACTGCTTCAGAAGTGACAAGAACAGTGGGACGGGTTTGTTCAACGTGACGGGGAAGGATTTTGAAAGGGATTCATGGTAATGTGTCTTTTATTGTAATCAACTTTTGAAATGCAAACATTCGCTCTATATTTTGATCACCCTTTGTAGATCATAATACATCTTTTTTCTTTCTCCTCTTTCTCTCTCTCTCTCTCACTTCTTTCTTAATGACTGTAGTGATTTTGACATGCAGAAGGCTTGTGAGAAATAACTGGGATGATACGAAAGCTCACACAACTCATCCCAGAAGGGGTGATATTTTCCCAAGACAAGCTAGTTAGTGCTTACAGTAAAGGACACTTACACTGCATTCTTAATACTTATCTTTATTATGAAAGTGTTTCCAAAGTAAAATGATCTTCATAATAATGATTGCTTCCAGAGGTCAAGAATGAATAATTGTATTTCCATATAAAATCAGCAAAACACAAGAACAATATATGAAATCATCCTAATTGGCTAACAGTACATCCTTCTATTCTGATAGAGATGCTCAAGCACTGAATTGTTTTAAGAGAACAAGGTTTTGTCACCTAGCCTATTTTCTCACTGACAGCTGAAAAAAAAAAATCAAACCAAAAGCTAACCACCAGCCCCTTCTATGCCAACAAATGGCTGTGGAAGCAAATGATTATGACACAGGCACATAGCTATTAAAAATTATGAGGATTAATGGAGCGATAGGAAATCAAACTTGGAGGGTGTTTTCCATGTTTAAATTAATGAAGCCTAAACTGAAGTTCTAGAATCATCATGTAACCGCTCCTGTTACAGAGCCTTCATTCACTTATTTTTGCAGCTACTTTCTAAAATCCTTAATTTTCAAAATGTAGTTTTATGATGATGCTTCTGATTTCTGTTGACCCTTCCTCCCCCCCAAAGAAAGAAAACTACTGTTTTTTTTTAAAATTTTTTTTTGCCTAACACAAAAATCTTCCTCAGAGCTGTTGTTTCTGGATTCCAGACCATGAAACATATACCAACACATCAACCCATGCCTTCATGGACCCAGGATAAAGAAACACACATAGCACAATAACAGCTTTCTGAAAAAATGGAATCAGCAGAGGAAGAGGTGTGGCACACCAGGGATTCAAAAGCTGGAGAAATCCAAAGCAGGAAAAGGACAGCCTGGTTTCTTTCTCTTATCAAGAGTCTAAAAAGCTGAAAGGAATGCGAATGAATAAGATCAAACAAGACAGACCCTAGGCTAACAGACCCCTCCTATCCTAGGCTAAGACTCACCTTCCTATCACTCCCTCATCACCCCGAGAAGGCCATGTGTGAAGACACCATATGCCACCAGGCTGCAGAGTTCAGTCCCTTCGGTTCAATGTGTGCCCATTTGGTAATGTAGTCCTTTCAAAGTCTTTGGGAAGAACCCACGTAAGAAATACCTAGAAAAGGCTAAGTGTCTTCGGGTGCCTGCAGATCTCACTAACAATACTTGAGAAGTTTTATGTTCTCCAATACAATTTTCTCCATGAAAACCAGCACTACACATTCCACCTCTGAGTATTACAGGAGTTCCAACAGCAGAGTGGCCAAGGCTCCCCAGCATGCACCGAGCGCCCCCTAGGGGTGGTTTCTTTGGCCAATCCCTACAAAGACCTAAGACAGAGCAGGTGAACTAGTGATAATTACTGCGTGGCAATTTGAAAATCGTTTAATTTCTCTAAGAGAAACCTAAACTGATTCTTGGGACAACAGTATTTTAATAAAAAAATCTTATTCTATTTTCAAGAAGAGTTTGTGTCTAATGATTTCATGATTGCTCCTTCCAAGACTATGTGCTAGATACAAGTGCAGTAACTAGAGTTTCCTGAACCTTCTTTTTCCATACAAGTTACCTTCAGCACATGAAAAAGTGATACGAGATCACGTTATCTTCAGGCTGACGTTGATTTGATTTTTTTTCTTATTTTTATATTAGAAACATTTCTGCACTATTCCTATATGTCTACAAAGAAGAAATCCAAAGACCAAAAAAGCTAATTAGAATGTTAACACCTCAAATATAACATGGAATGTAAACATTTAACCTTTTATTTCCAAAAGATTTCTTGAAACCTCTCTGGATCTAATGACATCAACACACACTAATACATGGAAACTTTCAATACCTTTGGAATTATCTGTATAGTGTTTATACTGCAGATTAAGGAAAATACACATTCAGGCAACTTTGGCTTTAATATTTCCAGAAAGGGACAAAAGTACCTATTAATGCAGAATTATGAGTGGACTGAGAACAATCGTGGTTGTCCAAAAATTTCTCTATTGAGGAGCTCTTTAGCAGTCTCAGACAAGCTGAAAGGAAGACTCACATTTCAATTAGTCCAAGTAACAATGAGATTTAATACAAAATGGAAGATTCAGATTCTTTTTACCTAAAATAAAGACATTCAGTTTGCTCAAATTAAAATTCTGTCCAATATAGCCACGTACCACATAACCACAGGGACATATCCTGAAATTGTCCCCTGAAGTGATTTCACTACACAGGAACATCAGAGCAGACTTACACACGCCCAGATGGTTTGGCTTACTAGACCCTTAGGCTATGTTAGTATCTTACAGGGCCACAACCATGCATGTGGTCTGCCACTGCTGAAACATCATTATGTAGTGCATGACTGAACTCACACCACCAAGTAGCAACAGAACTGGCCATTTGGAAGTTCACCTTCTATTTTGACTAGAGATCACCTGATCTCACCAAACTTCCTGCCTACCTTGTCTGCCTCATCTTTCTCAGATGCTGTGCAATTATCTGAGGGACACTGAATCTACACCACTCTCACTAACCTACAGCTGAATTTACAAAACACACCTTCAAAGTCTATGGCCTGGCACACATGACGATAAGCTACTTCACAGTTTTCTCTCTCAGCTTTTTTCAGGTCACCATCAGAGAGCAGTAGATAGACACAGGTTATTCTACACCATAAAAACCCCACCAACTCCCATAGCCAAAAAAGAACTCTATAGAGAGCACTGTGGCAATGCTAGCAGCTAGAAAGACTGATCATGTCCTGTCTTCCTTCTAAGTTACACTGAGAGAAAAAAAGAAAGGTCTTTTAGACCTGTCCTGCAGCTCAACAGTAGGATGTTAGGGCAAGCCTGGGGATGAGCAGGACTTGTTTCCCCTTTTCCAACAAATACCTGAATAATCCGAAATACTGATCATTTCTCTCCCATTGTCAAAATCCACAGGACTGATCTGGAAAGGTGAGTTGAATCAGGTGCTCATGCCCTGGACTGTACCGTATGTAGCTCTGTGGCTAAGAGACTGAAAAGGCTCCGCCACCCTTAGCTTCGTGGGGAACAAGGGCAAGGGACCCGAGAAGCTTCTAGTGGAAGCTTCTAGTGGTTTTATGATAAAAATATGGACAAAGATGAATCACTATATTTTGGTTTTATCAACTCTTGGAGAGACATACACATATACACATAGATCATACACTTTTATATCATTTATTGACCCAAGGCCCAATTCTACCCAATTTTCTACTTTTTCTCCCCACTAAGAGATCTAGAAAAGCTATAACATTAGAGATTAAACTACCACTTTTTCTAGAGTCCTTTCTACCCCTCCATACCCTGGAAAGGTTTGCATGTGATTAGAAGAAGGAAATGTCACCACAGGCTAACTCACAAGAAACACCACTCTAACCTACAGCTGAATTTACAAAACACACCTTCAAAGTCTACGGCCTGGCACACATGACGATAAGCTACTTCATAGTTTTCTCTCTCAGCTTTTCTCAGGTCACCATCAGAGAGCAGTAGATAGACACAGGTTATTCTACACCATAAAACCCCACCAACTCCCATAGCCAAAGAAGAACTCTATAGAGAGCACTGTGGCAATGCTAGCAGCTAGAAAGACTGATCATGTCCTGTCTTCCTTCTAAGTTACACTGAGAGAAAAAAGAAAGGTCTTTTAGATTTGTCTCTGCTAAGCACAGAATCGATGTTACCATTTCATGCACTGCTTCTAAATCTTTATCTTGAAGTTATTCTTTCATACGAGATGGCCCCTGCTGGGACCCACTGTGGTTCTCAAGTTCATTCCATCCATCGGGAGGACATGACTTGCCCAGACAGTGAAGTGAGGTGAATGCATCCCACATCTCAGCTGTTGACATCTTTTACCTGCTCAAAACTTTCTGCTCTAATATGCACGATGTTACTTTTACCCATCTGCATTTGAGCAGACAATCAGATGACTACTTTTTTGGCGTCTTGTGACTGGTCTCACCAACTCAGCCATCCACAACCTAGATGCCGTGGCATATGCCCGTTTTGGGAAATATTGCAACGAGGGTCGATCAGCACAACAGGCTGCATTGTTTTCTACATAAACAAGCAGAAATATTTCAGACCTCTTCTAATATTGCTATAGATCACACCAGAAACAGTGGATTTGGAGGTGAGTGGGTGGGGAAACACAAATTGCAATGAAAGAGGTTTCTGTTTGGAACTATTCTTTTAACTATTAACTCACAGACTGCAAAGTGTGGGCACAAAGACTTATTTTAGTTTTCTTATTAATCAAATTAAATATGAGTGGCTCTGAGCAGGTTACACGCACTCTACTATTTCTGTCTCTTCATTGCACACTGTTTCACACATTTATACTCTTGCATTTTGTTTTGGATTCCTGTTTTAAGTGATGACTTTTTTGATTTACAAAATAATGGCATGTAATCCTCATTTATTCTGTCTTACTAGAAGTTAGAAGAGAGATGCTCTTTGGCTTATGTGCATGGAATTCTTATCTGTACCTAACACTGCTGTGGAGAAGGCTCACGGAGACTTTATTCTTTGGGGACTTTTTCCCATTGCTGATACTGCCACTGTTCAATAGAATTTCATTGCTTTTCTGCAAAGAAAAATTGCACACAAATTCCTGGAAACCATACAAATCTTCACAGAGGAAGCAAACAGAAAAGACTTGGAGTGTAAGAGTACCCAGATTCTCGTAACATGAAGGTCACTGTGGGTTATGTCCAAAGAGAAACACAAGGGGTACACCAGTCTGTCTGCCACTGGCTTTATTTTGCTCAGCAAAACCAAAACGTCAAGTGGAACACTAGCTACGGCCTTTCCTCAAAGGCTGGCTGAGATAAAGTGCTGCGCCTGGGGCGACCTGTGCTAGATCCAGAGACCCCCTTCACCACCCCAAATGCACTTGGCTTCTTTTCTCAGGACACAGCAGACAGTGGCACTCATTATGAGGTTGGCAAAATATGACCAAAATCAGTTGCCCTCTTTATATTATTCTCAGAACATGGAACAAATTCCTACAAGTAAGAGTTATTTCTTTCTTTATAACTAAGACTTTATAACAAAGTATTATCCTTCAGAATCACAACACTGGATTTCTCTCACATGCAGAGAATACAAAATTTCCATGCCCTACAGGTTAATGCCCAATTGACTGCCACACTCATGGGACAAATTTTGGCTGTGTGCACAAGTGATAACATCTACTCCAAAACAGTTTCATACAACATTCAAAAAAGCCTTCCAATAATCATCCTCTTTATTATTACTCGACCACAGTGACTGACAATTTACAAACTGATCTGATCCTGTTTAAGCATTGACAGTCATGGAGACTGATGACACAGCTTCAGAAGGGGCACAGTAATCAAAGAAAGCAAACCTATGGGCGCTGTTGGGGATCTCGCACTGGGTTTTGCTTGCTCTTAAGTGACCAATTAAGCTGATGCTCCTGGCATACTGGACTACAGCGAGAGGAAGGGGCTGAAGCAGATGTAGTATCTCCTTCACTGTCCCGAACCCAGGGAATGAAAGGAGCAAGAAAACCCTCTTTTGTCCACAGATTTACAAACATACAAAAAAATAAATAATATTCTAAGACAGTACAAATGCAAATACTGTTCCCTTGTGTCATTACATACAGCATGCCTACATAGAGAGAATGGTATTTCTTCTTCATTCACAGACAGGACATATGGCAGTGCACTATTCAAAATGCTTTGATAATCCTAATTTTTTTTTTTTTTTCTGGTGCTGGAATATTATGAAAGGAACTGCATTTGCAATTTATTAAATACTTCCAGGAACAAACAGTTCACTTTGTTCAGGACTTATAGTTTTAAGTAATTAATCATCCATGGAGCAAGAACCGGTCAGCAGGTACCCATTGGTACCACTGGTCCCATTGGTGGTTGTTGAAGTGTGGGGGTTCTTCCCTGGAGGTTCGGAGTCCTCCTCATCTGAGCTAGACTCAATGTCACTTCTATCATCCTTGGACACCTGTGGAACACAAGAAAGTGAATGCAGGCAGCATGTAAGGGGCCATCAAGACACAGCATGCTCAGAAGGTGGATTCAGGTGTCACAGAGGTGGTACTGCTGAACTCTCTATAGTATCTTTTGAGACTGAAAACATATTAGAGTCCCAGAGATGGTAAACCTTTTGGATACACGCACCCAAACCACCACCCAAAACCCACTCTTTACCATGAGGTACCAACCCTGCAATGAAACTTGAATGCTAAGGTTTTAGCTTAGAAAAAAGAACTCATCCATTAATTAGTATCTTTGGCCTCAAAAGGCAAATGACACACATGCAATAGTTTTGCCACCACTGTACTAGACAAAACTCTCCTCTTACCCCAAACTGGCATGCTACACTATTAGAATGACATTCCAGGAATCAGGTACAAATGGATCAAGGAATTCTCTAATGACTGTGTTCTCCTTGAGAACTAACTGAAGTTGGCTCTCAATCACACCAATGGTCATACTCATTAGTTTAGATCATTAAAAAAAATGTTTCTATTTGACTTTGTAGTTTTATATGTCATAAAACTACAACTGTGATGAACTAATGGCATTAGAAGGCATTGTAAGAATCTCTTGGGTGGGGTCCAGACTGAACTATTTCCAGAGGAAAATCCACTGACTAGATCCTCCCCAAATGGTCCCCATTGTACCAACGTCTTGAATCCTTCACTTGGTCTCATTAAGGAATGAGGCTGGAAAAATAAGGTACCAGGATATAAGTCTATAGTATCATGGAGGATGAAAAATGCTACTCTAACCAGGATGTAAACTTTAGGGGAAATTAGGGAACTACTCTATTGTTTTTTGGATTTTTTGTTCCTAAGACAGGGTCTTTCTATGTCATTCAGGCTGGCCTTGACTCACTCTGTAACTCAGGCTGACCTTCAACTGGTGGCGATCCTCCTGCTGCAGCCTCCTCCGTGTTGGGATTACAGGAGTCTGTCACTATGCTGAGCAATACTTTATTATTTTTAAAATTAAAATAGCTTAAACCTCTTACTCTGTAAATCTAAATTATTTTTACCCAGCAGGCTTTAAGATCTTCCAAGAACTGAACATGGTTTACTTAACTTTTTATTTTATTTTATTTTTGGTAAAACTTAGAACCTTGCACTTGCCAGGCAGGCATTTGTGCCATTAAGCTATATTCCTGGCCCCACCTAACTTTTAAGTGAGGGGCCTACCAGGATCTGTTCGTGTAACTCTGTGAAAATTGTCCTAAGGTGGTCTTCTTATGATGTCCTCAGGCCCAGGTTAAAGAGATCAGCTTCTCCAGGAGATATTTCAAACTAAAACAGAGGTTATCTCAAATCATAGCTTGTCTGCATCTCCCACCCCCACACCAACTCGAGAGTCCTAGAATCCACCACCTCAGAGGCTGCCATTGCTGTGCAAGTTGTTCACGCGGGTGGGACAGATGAAAGTACAGGCCAAGAACTGTCACTCCATTCCAACCAGTGATGAAGCAGACCTCACACAAATGCTCTTCACCCCAGTGCCAACTGAGATGGGACTGAACTCAGATTAAGGCCACATCTCCCAAAGCATAGATGCACAGTGCATTGATGTGACCAGATGGTTAGGAGATTTCAATTTAAAGAACATGGGTGACAAACAG
Organism: Ctenomys sociabilis; assembly: GCA_004027165.1. Taxonomy (NCBI): domain Eukaryota; kingdom Metazoa; phylum Chordata; class Mammalia; order Rodentia; family Ctenomyidae; genus Ctenomys; species Ctenomys sociabilis. The sequence goes on along the minus strand of PVKA01001984.1, from coordinate 116,978 downwards.
TGTTATGGTAGTTTCACCACATGATAAGTCCATTAGTCATAAATTGAGCTGCTAGTAGGAAACTCCAATTGTAGTTGGCTAATTTACATTTGCATGCCTAGTAAGATTATTTTAAATTGTATTTGGAAAAATCTATACTTATGTGACCTTAAGGGAAAAAAACAATGGAGGATATCTTAAATAACCCCCAGGAAAAGGGCCTGTGGACAAGATGAATAATCTTATCTTCCAGATGACAGTGGCAATGGCAATGAAGAAATTCTAAAGTCTGAGCTCTGGAATGAAGTTAATAATCATCTCTTCATAAAAACGAAGAAATGAAAGCTAAAGGAAAGACAGTCCTGTGGAAATAGCAATGCTATAAAACGCAAGGAATCTAATCCACAGTCTCCATGCAACCCTAGTTACTATCACCCTGATAGCGCTGTGCATATGGCTTTAATTTATATCCAAATAAGGACAAGATAGATTTTAATAGAAATATATGTTTGTTTCAAAGAGTAAGAAGTCACAGGGAAAAATAAACAGCCTCTAAGAAATTAACTGATCAACCTATTTAGGGTTTATCAGGAGCTGATGCTGAGGACCCCCTTTACCAGGAAGGGGTGCTGCCCGGGGAAGGGGTGGGTGGGTTCTGCATACCCACATGAACATGGGTGGTCAGGTGCTGCCCTGTGGCCTTGTGCCAGTCAGGCAAATCATGATGCTCTGGGCTCTATGCTGCACTGCCCTGATTTTTCCCCAAGACCTCATCTGGAGCTATTTTCTTGGCTTCTCTTTGGTCTATTTCTGTCTGTTAGCCAATATGTAAAACACCAATGTAAGAAATTCTTCTCTCTCCTCGTTGGATCATGTGAAATTTAGCAGGCTACACAGTCACACAAAAGAACACAGAGCTGCCCCTGCTCTCTCTACTACTAACGAAGACCTAAAACTTCTGGTCAGGGCCAGTAGATTAGGAAGGACAATACACATGAAATCAAAGCGTTGGAGTGCCATTACAAAGACGCATGACAGGGAAAGGCAGACATGAGAAACTTACATGTAAAGGGTTCCACTTCCCAGCCTTCCAGGGTGGCAGGAGGAAGAGAACAAACAATGAAATAAGAGAATGTCACAGAGAATAATCTGGAAAAGTTAGTGCTTTACACAAAGCATCTGAGGCTCAGGAAGTTTTACTGTAATCAGCTACACCTTTAATCAAAGAGATTTAACTAGATTTTGTTGGAAAAGTCATGAAGGATTTTACTCCTCCACTTGAAATGCAGGTTGGCTTAATTGGGCACACTGCACCAAGCAACCCTTTACATTAAAAAGAAGTTATTACATTTCTGTACAATATAAATGTCATAAGAGAAGGACCAAGGGAGACACAGAGGAAAGAACACAACCAGTAATGTATCATCATTAAATCTAAAATTACAAACGCTGATGAAGAGGCATCTGTGCAAAGACTAAAAATGAACTAAAGAGAAGAAAACAATTGGTTTTGCTTCTAGGTGGCTTGGTTTTATTTTGAAAAAAAAAAAAAACCCGATTTTGATGAAATTTGAAATAACATTTGTTTCAGAGAAAACAATAGAAACAAAACCCAACATTTTCGGGGCATAGTGAGGAGGGGCTTATAGCTTACCTTGCCTCTTGAAACAGCCTTGCAGGCTATTTTTACAATCAAGTAAGACCAGAAGCAGTTCAGTCCTTGCACTAGCAAGAGCAGTAGGTTAAAAACCCACCAGGAAGGGTAAGGTCCAACGATTTCCCAACTTTCAAATAATGTGGTATTTAACACCCTAAAAAAAAAAGAGAGAGTGCAGTTACTGAACATGACATCTCACTTTGCTTGCAAAAGAGTCCTAGCTTGTGCACTGAGGCAGTCAATACTCTCCCCACCCAGGAAGGGTGCTTCGGAAAGCTGACCAGCTCATGGGAAGAGCTGACACCTGAAGTACTGTCCTGGGTGTGACTTTCACCGAGATTCCAGCTCACGGAGTGGACTTTGTCCAGCATACTTTAGAAGTAATTGTGGTAAAACACACACACCGCAAAGTTTTCCAGTTTATGCATTTTTTAAGTGTAGACTTTGTATTGCTCCATAATCTTCAGAACTCTTCATCTTGCAAAATTGAAACTCTGACCTGAGGAATAATAACCCCTTGCCCTCTGTCCCTGGAGACCATCATTCTGTTTTCTGCTTTAGTGAATTTAACTGCTCTAGGTACTGCAAATGAGTGGAATCATACAATGCAGCCTTTTCCTTAACAGCCTCAAACTTGATCCATTCACAGCAAGCATCAGACCTGCCTTCATTTCTAAGACTGAGTTATCCACATGCACCACATTTCTGTTCATGTACTCACCCTTCAGGAGATACTTGGGCTGCTTCTGCCTTTTGGCTATAGCCAATAGTTCTGCTAAGAGCATGAATGTTCTAATGTTTCTTCTGATATATATATATATCCCAGAAGTGGAATTGCTCTTCATCCCATTTGATTTTCTCCCAACCCCCATCACTGTTTCATCCATTAATTTTCACTTATTTTTTGGGATATGATTCTATATTCAACTACTTGTCAAAATGCCTACATGACCTTTCAGTTTGCTTTGGCTGAAGTGTGAAGAATACCACTCAACGGCATTAAGATAAAAAAGATCAGCCTAAAATATATTAAGTGTAAGCCACATAAATTCCTCTCACAGCAGCAGTAAGCATATTCATGAGACCAAACAGAGTGGTCAGTGGAGGGCCCTCCAATGTATCAGGCTTCTCCTGGAAAGAACTGACATCACTTCAAAGTAATACCTTTGAATGAGCATGCAAAGAATTTTTAAAAATAAAAATGACCCTAGTATAAAGAATGTACTTGGTTTTAAGAGCAGGGAAGAGCGTGTGCTTGAGTTTGGAGAAAGTATTTGAAGCAGCTGGCTCCGCATAATCCCCCATCAGAGCCAGTATGGAGCAGCCACCTGAGGCTGGTTCTAATGCTGTGCTCTGGGCTCTGCTGGTGTCCAGTCCCAAGTCCCCAGAAGGCTGACCTGTGTCTTCACGACACGTATTACTGCCACAGCACCTACAAAGAGCAACACAGCCTCTACCCAACTTTGGAACCATTTTCACTTTCCTTCCTCCTTGTACGAAGCTGACCGCAGTGCTTGGAGATCTAAGTACATTTGCATCACCTGCCACTGCAGCATCTGGGTGTGGGGGAGCAGTCTAATTCTATAGCAGAGACTAAGTGGAGAGAGACAGCACGTAGTGGCTAAGCGGGGCAGATGGAGAATTCTTGAATTGAGGCCATGGATCCCTCCTACAAAGGGCAGAGGATATACAGAACATTTTAATAAAGAAACAGTATGATGAGTTAAGAAGAGTACTCTGTGAAGTCACAAAATTGTAGCACTTGGGATTGGGGATCAAAAATAAAAGGATTATAGAAAATAGATGTAAGTAGGTCTCCTAGCCCAATTTCAGCAACCTCATTCAGACTAAAATTATGCTATTTGTTTTAAACCCAGCTACACTAGTTATCTCTAGACAGTAGTGCTGAAATCCCCAAACAACAGTCTAGAACTCAATTTGACAGTTCATTAAAAATATAACACTGCATGATGTGATAGTATTCATCTCAGGCAGGGGGATTCCTATGTGGAAATCTATGACCATAAAAATTACATCCACAGGCCACGTTAGTATAATTCTAAGTATTTTAATAATGTTAAAGATATTTGGTAATGTTCATTTCTTCATTGCTGGTGTTTAAAATTTAGAACTCAGAGGGTTTTCCATTATTTTAGCCTTCTGAAATCAGAATATTAACACTAGAGTTACTTCCGTTAATATCAAGACAAACAAGGCCAGCCGGCTTTGCCATTACTGTCTAGCACTAGAAGTTCTGGTCATTGAGTACGGCAGGAAAGTAAAGGCTTAATTTCAAATAAAAAGATTTAACATATCTACAAATATTTTTTAGAGAACAAAAAAGATCCTATAATAGAGAATGGTTAAAAAGTTTGCATTCTTATTCCAGAAATTATAGTCATTCAAAACACTAAACAGATTTCAAGAGTAATGTAAGAGAATGCATAGTATCATCCGAACTCTTTGAAGTTGGGGGAGGGGGAGAAAGACAGAGATAAAGACACAGAGATACTGAGAGAGGGATTGGGAAGCAGGGAGAGTGAGAGAATTAACAGTCTTGGAAGGAATGAATCACAGTTCTTGCAATAGGATTTCCTTTGGTGGATTAGGGAATGTTATATTTTCTTCTTCAAGTTATTTTATCTTCCAAATTTATGCCTACTAATTAGGAAAAGTTATTTGTGATAAAGGCTACATTAGAATAATGTCTATATTGTAGCCCTTTTAAATTCCTCTAAGAGGAAACACCCGTTTGCAGGCAGGGACTAGGCCAAGCAAGGATCAGCTCCAGGCAGTGAGGAATGGACCGGCTTTCTTCTGTCTCTTGGGCCCGGCTAGAACACCTGGAGATAACATATGCATGAGATGTATTTGTTGACTGTTTGTCCTACAATCAAATAAGGGAGCTCTGGAATAATAATAATTCTTTCATTTCAAAACTAGCTCTGTTTTTTTTTTTTTTTTTTCCTGGCTACACATTTATTCAATGGAAAATAAAGTTCTCCAACTTTACTGTGGTGGCTGACCACATCCACGACCAAATCCGCCTCTAAACTGGAACTCAGTGGCTGGCCTGGCCCCAGTCTCAGCCTTCTTGTCGGCACCAGTGGACACAGTGCTGCATCTGTAGGTGTCCCTGTCGGCCCCCCTGCGTGTAAGCCCCATGGGCTGCTCACCCTCCACACCTTTGGGCTGGGGTCTGCCAGTGTCAGGCCAGCTGCAGCACAGAGTAGCAGGTGCAATCTCGGGGGGCAGGTGGAGGTAGTCATGAAGATGCTGGATGCCCTTGTTGTAAGGTACCAGTGGAAGAGTCTCCAGGCAAACTGTTCCTTCACATAACCTCGGGACTTGAGACTGCATGGCTTTCATGATGTGAAGGTTGGGCACATTCTTATCTGTCAACTCTGGGTGCTTGGGCACGTGGACATCTTGCTTGGCCATCATCACCCCCTAAAGGAGCTCATAAATGGTGATCCAGTTCTTCTTGGGCATCAACATCACAACAGTTGTCTGTTCCAAGGCTGAGGCTGGAAAGCTAGCTCAGCTTCCTGACATGCAGTCTCCACATTCTGACATTCAGAGAGAATGCTTTCATTTGAATAGAAAGGGGTCCTGGCTGGCCTGTAGGTTGAAAGTCTTCTCAGGATTTTAACTCCAGGACTGATGCTGCTGCTTGCCTTAATTTGAATGGACCGTCAGCACAGTAGCTGGCAGAACGACATTCATGTTAATTTCTGAAAAGATGCATCAAAATTCATTGGTTTTGCCATGATAATCGGTGGCAGCTCTTGAGGTGGCACTCAAAACTAATGGGATTTTTCTGACAATTGATTCGGCCACCTGCAGAGACACTTGGGGAAATACAATCAGTATGCAAAATGAATGTATCTCCTACAGTGGAGCAGGCCTTTGAGCTTCTGTCGGGGAGACAGAGAATGTGATATCTGTACTCCAGAGGACAGCAAACCTAGAGTGTTGATGTTGAGGAAACTTCCTTTTCCGGGCCAAACTATTAAAATGGTGATTACAGTTTTTTTATTTGTGTTAAGAGCTTAGGGCTATGTACTTCATTATGCCATTAAGAACCTCTGGTGGCAGAATTCGGAGGGCACAGGATTCCATAGGCTTCTGAGATCCTGGGAACATCCACATCTTGATCTACGTAATGATTACCTGGGGTTATTCATGTGTAAATATTTCACAATATAAACATCTGTCATGCTGTGTGCTGAAAATTAGTACAACGTGTAGATCATACTTCAAAAACAATGGACAGGAAGATACTGCTCTGTGAGCCGATAAAACACCAATGTACTGTCAGCCGGCAACTTCTGGCTTGAATAATTACTGTAATATCAGTAGGGTTTTCCCCAACAATAGCTTTCATGTTCAATATATTGCTTTTAAGAAAAATGCTTTTCCTGTTCCCCAAAGAACAGCTACTTGACAGCAACCAACTTCTATTGCTGCTTAACTCAGTGAAGAGAATATGGCCAGAAAGTTCAAGAACACAACCATTTTTCTGTTCATGAATGGCAAGCCTCCAGTAGGCACTAGGGGTAGCTCACACATGCATGGAGCATGCTCAGAGGGGTCTATTCCCCCCCCCCAACCACCCACCAAAAGTGAGCCCTAGGGCAGAAAGCAGTTGACCTCCAGATTACCCTCTCCCTGGTGAAAAATCCCCCACTGAACAATGGGACTAAGAGACTAGGACTAAGAGACATCTTACCCCTCACAGCAGGATTCCAGCCTGGCATAGGATGCCTGTAGGCTAAACTGAGCTCAGCTAATCCACTGGCTGCAGCTTTAATTGCTAAGGCTTGCTCATTCTTAGGGTACATGGCCTCTTTAGCTTGAATTTGTTTTTTTATCTGATTTGTTTTTAATTAAGTATTGTGGTCACATACAAATTTGTGCTCATGTTGTACCTTCCTCACTTTAGTTCTTTTAATGAGCTGATAGGAAGCACCACTACCAATCACACATACAACAGTAGTTTTAGTCTTTTGTTTTTGAATAGCTGTTTAAATACTACCATGAACAGTAACTCAGTCTGACCTAAAGAATTCGGAAGTCTATCTTGTGTTATATCACGCTACCTCTTAAAAGGATCTGAATTTACAGATCAACTATAAAATGTGAGAAATGTTAAATATTCCTTATTTGGTATTATACATACACCATACTAAAATGTCTTTCTATAAGTAAAAGGCAGCACTTTTTAGATATAGGGAATTCTAATTAAATTGGCATAGTCAAGACTAAAAATATAGACATAGCTTTCTTGTCTTCAGCCACTCCCTTTAACAGGCTAATAAACACAAACTAAAACAGGGGAGTCTTGCTTGGTTTTGAGACAATGAAAGATTCTCTCAGTATTTAAACATATTCACATAACCAGTTATATAAATCTAAATATAAAACCAACCTTCAGTAGTTTTGAGATGACATTTTCAATCTTTGTGAAAAGCTGAACATTACTAATCAAGTCCAACCATGTATTTAGAAGGAAAATTAGTGATAGTACTTACTGAACTGGAATAACTATCAATACTTGAAGAAAAAAATATACTTAATTATAAGCCAATTTTATTTAAATCAGGACTGTCCAACAAAAATATTCTGTCAGCCACTCATGATCTGAATTTTGGTGTATGAAATTAAATTATGGTACACATACAAAAGCCATGAGACATTTCTGTTCTGTAATAAATAAAGCAGTGACTATCACTCATTAGTAGCCTTTTTGAGGTAAGCTACTAAGTCTGCCCTTTCCCCCTTCTTCTTGATGCCAGCAAAGATCATTTTTGTTCCTGGGATGTACTTCTTGGGATTCTCCAAATGCTCCGTCAGTGTATCCTCTCCCCAGGTGACTCCTTTGTTCTTGCTGGCATCTGTGTAAGAGAATCCACAGCCTGACCTGTCTTCCGCCCAAAGAGACCATGGAGATTCGGCCCGGTCTCGTGCTTGCCTCCCTTCTCAACGGTGTGGCACCGGGCACACTTCTGTACAAAAATTTTCTTGCCTTTCTCAGCATCACCCATTTTTAAACATGCTGCAGCTTCCATGCCATGTGGTCGCCGCTCTTCCCTCGTTACCACAAGGAAAGTTCTGGTTCAGAAGCCTGACGTCTGGCTCTCTAGCTTTAGCTTGAATTTGATTATCACTAAAGTACTATACAGAATTCATGGGGAGGAGATGCAGGCGCCTATGCAGTGCAGTCCACAACCATTTTGTTAAGCAAGACAAGCAGAGTTGCCTTGTTTTAAGAGGACATCTAAGGCTGTGCTTTTTCTTTCTAAGCAATGATGTGACTCAAAGCATTCTGCTTTTCCCTACACTTCACGACTCAGAAGTACTCATACTACAGAGGAAAAAGACCTCCACTCAATCTCAGAGGCAGCATCTTTAAAGCTTCACTTTTCTTCACTGCAATCGCCAAGGGAGAGTTTAAATCTGCTATCCGTAATATGTGACATCCTCACTTCCAACACTACTCACCTTACATCTCTTCCTTCTGTCCCTAATGAAGACTGAAGACTGAATTGCATCCTTCTGCATGAGCTACATAAGGGCCACAACAATAGTTGGACCCACATCCAATATCCAAAGAGAGCCAACATCTTTTCTTTAGGAAATATGGTGAATTCACTATTAGAAGAGACCTTCTTCATAGTTCTATTTCTAGTCAGAGCACCAGACCTAAACTACATTTTAGCAAATGTCAAGACTGCAATCAAGACTGCTCCAAAGCTGAAAGAGCATGCTAATGATTTCTTTCCTTCTTCCTCCTCTTTTTTTTTTTTACTGGGGATCAAACTCAGGACCTTGCACTTGCCAGGCAGGTGCTTACACTGCTGAGCTGTCTCCCCAGCCCTTTCTTCCCTTTCGACAAGACTTCTGTGCTCACAGCTTGGACTTTTACACAATACAGGTGCAGTCAGCAGTTCTTTGGTTTGGAAGGATGGCTTCTGGGTAGCTTGGAGGTAGGTACCTAACTGTGCTGTGAGACTTTCACTCACTGTAATACACATACAAGTGATTTCTTTTTCCCAGAAAGAATCTGAACATGCATGTGGTAAGCTACTCCTTTTTCATGGAGAAATGGACACATGAGTTCTGCCTATCTCCATATCCAATCAAAACATGAGGTCAGTTTGTTTTTCCTCTTAGAGCCTGTGTAGACCTAGGAATCAGTCCTTATCATGGGAAGTTTGTGACTGGCGACTCCCTGGCTGGGGCAAAGGTTTCTCTCAACAGTAAGCCACTGGCCTCTCGTGTGTGCACTGACTGCTCATTCCTAAGGCCTCTGCTGCCATCCCCCTCAAGGCTTTCCTGTCTCCCTGTCTGAGCTGTCTTTCTCATGTATCCTGAGGATTCTGTCTACTTTATTTCTTCTATGATGCTCTGAAACCACTCCTGCCTGCTTTCCCACAGCTGTTCTTCTGGGAGTGGCTACCATGTGTTCAACAAATCTGTCAAGCACATCAGATACACTGTTTTCATTCTGTTTTGATACTTGCTAATATTCACTGACAATTAACTACACCTCAGGAGCTGGGCTCAGGCTTTATATGGATTTTTTTTTTTTTTTTTTGCATTTTAGGGAAGGGTCTATAGGGTGTTTAAGGTCTCAACTACTAGATTAGACTAGTAGTGATTCTCCTGTTTACAGCCTCCCAAAAGCTGGGATTACAGGCACATGCCACCTTGCCATCTCAGCGTGCCCCAGGGGTGAGGCTGGCACAGCAGGTTGGGGATGGAACCCCTGCCTCTGTGCCTGCTGAGCTATTTGGCCCACGTTACATGTTAACCCATTTAGCCCTCATGAAATACATTCCCCAGTGATCTGCTTTCCCCACCTCTGGCCTTATCCCCATAGTTTCAGATGAGGCAAGTGCAGAACAGGGAGTATAAACAGCATTTTGGAGGCCAGAAGGAAGAGCTGGGGGAGCTGGGTCTGGAGCCCCCTGTAAGCTGGACAAGCTTTCGGGGTCTACCACTGCTTAGCATGCTCTACCCAGCTGTCCCAGACATCTTAGTTCTTCATGCTATGTGACGAGAAAGTGCACAAACACATTAGCTGCTTAGCATTTGTGATTGTTCTCTTTGGCCTGTCATTCTGTTCCTGTTTCCTTACTTGTGTTACTTCCTGATCTCGGAATCTGCTTTCTTGCAGTCCTTTGCCAGGCTCTCCCTGCCTCAAGGACCCACTGGATTTATTTAACAGGTTTTCTCACTTTGGTCCACTCCACTTAATCCCTGAATCCTAACAGAATTATCTGCATTAATCATATAATGCCTTTCATGACTTCTTGTCATGCATATGGAATATTTAAAATATAAAATCAAAGACATTCTTCAAAATTCAGCTCAGAAAAGAGGGTCTTATTAGGCAGATCGGACTCATAGTGGTCCTGCTGTTTTCAATCTCCCAAGTGCTGGGATTATGGGCATGTGCCACCATGCCTGGTCTAAAATGCATTTACTACAGGGTCTCACCATGCAGCTTGAACTTGTAGTGATCTATCCTGTTTTCAGCCTCCCAAGCACTGGGATTACAGGCGTGCGCCACCATGCCCAGTCTCATTTGCAGTCTCAGCGCCTCTGGGGGCAGGGCCAGCATGGCATGTGGAGCCTGGGATTGAATCCTGTTCCCTTGTCTGCCTAAGCAGGTGCTTTAATCCACTGAGCTATCTGGCAGCCCTAGTTTGCTAAGAATTTAAGTCCCTCCTCCCATTCTCATATGGCAGGAGTGGAAAGGGTGCTCTGAACAACCCCCACCCCCTAAATTCACATGCCTTTTCCCTTGAAAGGCTATCTTTTGCTCATGTCGATGATAGGGACAGTCTTAGCATGACTAATCGCAGGCAATGACTTTTCTGGTTGCTTTTTTCTTCCTTTAGGAATTTATTTATTTAGAAGAGAGAAACAAAGGCTAAATACCTAATCTGGAATCCTGCTTGTGAGATTATTTGCTTTAGCTCTAAAGCTTTTGATTTTAACCAGTTAACTGGCCTAAGGCAGCAAGACCCATCATTCTTAGAATTCACTGAACTTATCCTGAGGGACCCCACTGGCTTTTGCCAAGAAATTGGAGACGAAAGGTTTAGTCACCCAGCAGAGAGGTCACGTCTGCGGTGGGACTATTTATGACAGGAACACAGAGATGTCGATCTAGCTATTTGGTTCTTGGGAATATCATCCATTTTCACTTCTCTTCAGGTACTCTCTGAGGATGCCGAGGCCCTATGCATTTTCTTATTAATGATTTAAACATAACTCCCACATGGGGAGGGCTCTGAAGCCAGATGAGCCCTCAGGGTGGTGGGCATAGGGCTGCTGCTGTATCAGTGACAGCACCCTTGGTGAGATATGGAATGCACGTTCTTAGTGGAGGAAAGTGCTACGGTACCCAGCCTTACACGTCTGTGCCAGGAGGGTCACAAAACCTTAGCGAAGTACATGACCATCTAGTTTACTGAAGAACTGGTTTGAAGAACTTCAGCAATTATAATACTTTCTCTAAAAACACTTGCATGTTTATTAGATTGAGTCACTTGTAAAGCGGGCAGAGCAGATATAATACCATCTTTCTGCTCAGAAAACCAAGATTCGAAAATACTATTCAGTTACACTTGGTCTCAACGTAGAGACTTTGGTGTTCTAAATCGAGTCACATTATCTCTAGGTCTCTGTTTTAAAAATTACATCAAAACAGAGCATGTGTGCTTTCCATTCGATTTTCAGCAAAAGAGAGCTAATAGTAAGTTAAGACATCATCCATGTCTACACTGGGATACCAAAGAGAATGCTACTCTTCCACTGTTTAAAAATCTTCCCAGAAGCCAGCAGGGTCTTGGCTGTGGAAGAATCACAGAATTTAACTGTTTGGAGATCAAATTCCACCTGTTTGGTTTAGAACCTCGAGCAACAACGTCAGCATCACCTTAGAAACTGCATTCTTTCCAGGTATCAGAATTTCGGGAAGCTTCAGGAAGTGGCTTTGTGGCTGGCTGCGCGATTTGTCAGCCTTCCAAGGAGGTACGTGTTTGCCTTCAGGAAAACACTGATTACAACTGAATATACCTAAGCTGAAAATAGTTGATCCAAAATGCTCAGGAATCAAAACTTTTTGAGTGCTAATATAATAATCAAAAAGTTTTAGATCTTGGAGCTCTTTGGATTTTCAGATTGGAGCCTTTTTGATTTCCAGATGAGGAAAGTCCCTGCAAAAGCTCACTAAAGAGCTTTCTGACTTCCTTGTTCTTGCATCTTGTTAACTCGGAGACTAACTCGGAGCTCCTTCTGGGCTGTGTTGTCATACTTTTCCTGTGTTTGGTGCCTAGCTTCCAACACTGCTAGAAACTTAGGCCTGCTCAGGCCCCGTGCTCAGGTGCCCCCTAAAGACACAGCCCTGGCCTCTCCACCAACCCATGCCCGCTCCTTCTACTACAAGTTGGGGATGAAGAAGCAGTTGGGGTGGGGCTGGGAAGGGGGAGACATCTCTTACTTCTTTCCCCAACTGTATTAATTTCCCCTCTAGGCAATGCTGTGTGTGCAGGGGATGAGGTGAGGATATAATGTGGTGCGGGATTTCTAAATGGGCATGAATTCTAGCAAAAGTGTTGCAGTTCTTTTTAAAAACAACTTTATCTGTTTTCATTTAAATGTTCCCAGAATTCAATCTGTAATTTTATCTTATAGATATGTCCTTCAAAAGTTTGGAAGTATCACATACAGAGAAAATATATCACAAGCCTAATGTCTTAAGGGGAACTATATTATTTTATTCCCCTTCAGTTGGCAACAGAGATATAGTAAACACACATTCAAGAAAGAATTGCCTCCCCCAGAGTAAATCGGAATTGATGAAATTGTAAAATACTTAAAATCAAGGAGAGAGAAACCAAATAAACACCTGTCTCCTAAACAAAGAGAGAAAATTGTAGGAGAGCAAAAGTAGAGTTTTAGATTAAAAAAACCAAAAACAAAAAACAACTGCGCTTGGAGGCTCACAGGTTTGAAAGAAAAATAACACACAAGCAACTCTATGTATGGAATAATAACCAGGCACTTTCTCAACAACAACAAAAAAACCCATGGCATTTTGGTTAAAAAAGAACTGAAATCATGTTATCAACTGGAATAATTGCTGCAGAACATAATGGGTGTGCTTGGGAGTGTGGGCGGGAAGCGAGCCTGCTCAGACAGAGCTGAAGGTACTGAGCTTTATGCGTTGGACTGGGAGTCTGAATACCCAAGCTCGAGACTCAGCTTCTGTGCCAGCACCTCAGGGACTTTTTTCCAAAGCCTAAGTTTCCTCATGTACAGAAAAAGGCCTAAGACAAGATGATTAATAGAGATTTCTTAACACTAACCTAAGTAGCTCTATGAATTCTTCAGTTTTCCAAATTTATCTAAAATGTCACTTGTCCTAATTGCTTTTTCCATGCAAAATGTGTCTCATATGTACAGAGATTTTCTTCTCATACAAGTCGTTTGTTTCTTTGTACTGGCCTGAAAAGGCTAAGAAAATGAGAGGGAAAGCATTACTTGGAGTTTTCCTTTTATATACATGGGGCAGAGAGCAGAAAGCTAAGGAATAAAAGTCTAAAATTTCACCTTAGGAAGAAGCCAAAGAAGGACTGAAGGGCTTGAGAAATATCCTATGGCCCAGAACAAACCTGCCTCCCTGTGGCTGCAGAGCATACAGAAACTGTGTAGAGCCTGGGCTTCTGGTTCCAGGACCTCTAATCAGACCACAGCAGCTAATGGATTCCTCATCTGGCACTGAGCTTAGCCATGTGGCAGCTGCCAGCCATTGGCCAGTTCCCTGTCATAGTCCCCTCCCGCCCCCACTGCCTGTAGCTTCAACGAGCAGCAACACTCGGGTCAGGCATGGTGTGTCACCAGACGCCAGTCCACAGTGCTCACCTCCAGTTCCCATTCAATCCACAAAGTGGAAAGTGCCAGCAACGGGTTCACAATGTTGTTCTAATTTTCAGAGTGTGCAGGCTTGAGGTGTAGGCTACATATGTAATGCTGCTAGGTACATTTCTGTGTCACACTTAGTCACTGTTCTTGAACCCCTCCTCTCTGTGGCCAGTATGTTATAACATAAAAAGACATCTTCTGAAATTATAGAGCCATCTGGGTCTTTCCTAGAATATCAGAGAAATATTTCAATGGTTTGTTAGTCACTTTTCGTGTCGCTGAGACAAAATACCTAATACCCAAAGTTAAAGGAAGAGAAGTTTGTTTGGCTCACAGTTTGTAGAGGTTTTAGTCCCTCGTCAGCTGGCTGTAAAGCAGGGCGGATGACAGAGGGTCATTATGGAGAAGCAGTTCATGGCAGGCAGAAGGGAAAAGGCAACAAGGAAACAAGCAATGAAACAGTGAGGCAGTGAAGCAGCAAGTCACAAATGACAGAAGCCCTCTTTCTGTCTCAGATTCTACCCAGGCTATGTGCCATGAGAGTGGGCAGCACTAACACCCAAGCTGGGCCTTCCAATGGCCCACACTCACAACTATGCTAATCAAATCAGTGGACTAATTTAGTCACCACACATCCTTGATTCCAGCATCACACACTTAATACCAGCACCACACACTACGGATCCAGCCACGCCAGAAAAGCCCCTCCTATGACCACATGAGGATTTGGAGACACATCTAGACACAAGAGATGGATAGGACTACACCTATATCCTGAGTTTACAAATAAGTGTGAGGAATAAGCACATTCATTATCAAGGTAGAATTTCTTAAATATAATAGGTCTTCCAAGAAAAGGGGGTACTGTAGGCTAAAAAAAGCAAAGGGCACACAGATGCATGGGAATAGCTAACTAGAATATCCATAAGGCAGTGGTCAAAGAATGAATGTTGCCTGGCCATCATTTTCTGGAATGTCTTTCTTGCTAGGAAGGGAAGTCTGAACAGTAGAAAGCAAAACAATTTCTGGATGATTTGGGCATGTGTGGTGATAAACTTAAGGCCTTGATTTAGAAAGACACTTTGAGAAATTGTTTGCGGGTGGTTTCCATTAGAGAGAGGATGTGGAGATGCTGGATAGGAAGGCACCAGGAGATCTTGGTCAGAGGACTCAACACTATCTTTAAAAAGAACATAAATCAGGGTCTTTGGAAAACACAGATGCTCTTTAAAAATAATGTTCAGAGATTATACTTCACAGAAAACAAGTATTCCAGAGAAGTGTGAAGCAGTGAGGGAAGGCCAAAAAAGAGATCCCCCATGTGAGAACAGTATTTATTTATTGAGTTGGCACTCACTGGCTCACACAACCCAGTCTGCAGCCCCCCACCCCACCCTGAGTGCTCTGTGTGCTTGGATGGTACCTGAGCAAAGACAAAGAACCTGACAGCCACCAGTACCCTAAATCACAGCCTCATTCCCTTTTCTCTTCAGGAAAGGTGATGATGGAGTAAGTCAGTTGGAACCACTGGGTGTTGGCATCACAACAAATGAGAAGTTTCCAGTACACACTGTGGCCTCCAGATTCTTAGCATAACCTTTACTGCTCAAGTTGACATTTGGGTTGGCCAACAGAGTCACTTTTGGAGTAATAGCACTTCTGATCAGAATGTTATCATTATATTTATCCCAACAATATATATTTTGAAGCATCAACATGAAAGCCAATAAATCAGAGTCAAGTGGAAGTAACTATATGAAGTTTGGACTATGTGCTCAACACTGCCAGAACTATGGGGACACAACTGTGGGGAACAAACAACTCATATTCTAGGTGAGTGCCTTGGTTACTTTTCTCTCATTGCTGGGACAAAATACCCAACACCCAAAAATAAGGAAGGAGAAGTTTATTTGGCTCACAGTTTGTGGAGGTTTCAGTCCACACAGTGGCTTCAAGGCGGAGTGGCACATGGCAGAGAGCAGCAGTTCACGGCAGTGGAAAACAGCAAAGAGCAAAGAGAGAAGCAGCAGCTGTGGCAGCTAGCAAGGCTCTCTCCCCCAGGGCAGCTGTACAACTCACACCCATAATCCCAGCATTGGATCAAGAATTAATCACAAACTCCAGAAGCTGCCCCATGACTGCCTGGGGCTTTTGGGGACAGCTAGACATAAGCCATAACAGTGAGGAACTGGAGTTGAAAATATAAACAGGCATAGTACTCTATTTGGCTGGTAATATTATGGTGCATATCAAAATGTAGACATTCTCTAAGCATGGGATTCTTTTTCCAAACATTTACCCCAAGGAAGCAACTCAGGATTTGTGAGATTAAAAACAAATCCCCATTTATTTAAATATTATTTATGGTGGTAAACTATTAGAAATGTTCTAAATACTGTTAAAAGAAACAATAATGATGTTTTTATAGTCTATAATCATGCAAGTATGTTAGAATACACCTCAGGAAGCATGTTTTATTTTGCAGTTAGGAAGCTGTCAGTGTGATACAAATATTTATATACATAGCCTGTAGGCTTCTATTTGTACTCCCATCCTTCACCCCTCAACATCAGTGTTAAGAGTCCTGGAGGGAAACATTCATGGTGCTCTACCAGGGCCTTCCTTCTTAATACATAATTTTTGACTAACTGATGAATGCACCTGAGATTTTGACACCTGTATAAACTATAGACATGTCTACTGAGATGAGTCAGAGTAAACTTTCATGGTGATAGAGCCTTTTACTGTGAAACTAGTGCCCCATCTTCTGAGGAATCCAGCTTTCTTCCTCCTGCAGAGTGACACATTCTTCAATACTCCCATTCTTGAGTCAGTGGCTTCCAATCTTCTGCCCACTTGAATCACCTGGGGCCTTCACAGTCATAACACATGGGTGGAGCCCATCCATCACCAGAGATTAAAATGTAGATTTGTCTTTTAAAATGTAGATTTGTTTTAGGAAGAGTCTGGATATTAGAATTTAAAATACGCTCCAGATGACTGCAATGTGTAGTTCAGTTTGGGAACTACCTCTGTAGTCTCTTCCCTTTTGGGCCTCTGCTTGCTGCCAGCAGCTCACTGTTTTGTACTTTAAAAAAAAAAAAAAATCATGCATTTGGTACAGGGTCTCACTATGCAGCTCAGACTCATAGTGATCCTTCTGTTTTCAGCCTCCCAGTGCTGGGATTATAGGTGTGCCCCACCATGCCTGGTCTTGGTGGCCAGCTCAGTGCATCCAGGATGGGGCCAGTATGGCATGTGGTGCCTGACTTAACCTGAGTCCCTGCACTTGCTTAAGAAGGTGCTTACTTTGCAGAGCTATCTCACTGGACCTATATATTTATTTATTTATTTATTTATTTATTTATTTATTTATTTGAGGAACCAGGGATTGAATTCAGGCCCTTGTTCTTGCTAGGGAAGCACTTATTCCACTGAGCCATCTCCCCGGCCCCTGGACCTATTTTTTTAAGAAACTATTTTGAGTAGTAATTCTGAAAAAAAGAAACCCTTTTATTGATCCATTCCTATTCTGAGTAGAGAACAGTGGCCATGGGCAATGCACTGATTGTGGGTGCCTGAATACTTACCAGGTGAAACCCATTGTTGAACTTTTGCTCTCTTCTACTCTAAAATGGGGACAACAGAGCCCATGTTCCCAAACTGCCCTAATCAGACCCTCTTGAGTCCCCACTCACCCCAAGCTTACGCTTAACCTCCCAGAATCTTGCAGAAATTGTTCTTTGGATAAAGTCTTTATGAAATATGAGTCTGTACACTGATCTAGAAAGTAAACAGACACAGCAGTGATTCTGGGGAGGGAGGGGCCAGAGGGTCTGATGAGGAAGCTCAAGGCTAGGAAAGACAGCAGTGCCCTGATCTCTGTCCACAGGAGTAACACCACAAAGTGGTTCCTGACTACCAACCAGCACAACACAGTCCCTAGAAGGAACTGGGAGGGGAAGAGGAGGACACGAGGAAGAAAGTCAATTTCTATTCAAAGATAAAAATATTTAAATGATATTTGTGGCCCACTTTGGGGGATATGTACACACACAGCTGGCCTATGCTGGGCACTTACTATTGTTCACTTATAGTCCATGTTACGATGCCTTGGGTCATTTAACATCCAACTTCTCAAACTGGGTTTGGGCATTAGGTTGGGTCCCCTATAGTGTGAGGCCCTGGAGTACACTATATATTTGTTACCTGAAGGATTTTGATCCAAGTAAAAAAATCAGTCCACCTTGAAAGGCAATCCAAGTTCCAAATAAGCAGCTATGTACTCTAAAGGGGACAGGTATTGTGGCAGCAGGGAGTGTCCTACTGCTCCAGGATGCTGCAAGCTGTCAGAGATAATCAGTCATTTTCCTGCTTTGTCTCTTCCAACTGTCCACTGCAATTCAAATAAAGCCTTAAACACTTTCCATCAGGGCCCACAAATCTGCTGTGCTTCTATCTCTCCAACCTCATAACTTCTCCTTGTTTTTCCATCTTCTTTCTGTTCCAGAAAGAGGCCAAGGCTCCTCCCACCCAAGGGTGTCAACAGGCAGCAGGGATTCACTATGACCTATCCTATGACTTGTCCTTGAATGTGTGCCCAGGATCTCGCTGCTGCTCACTGTGAACCACGAGCTGTGTACTGGACCTGCTTTGGGCCTGTCATGGTCCTTGTGGACTCCAGCTAAAATGCTATGGCTGATTATGTGGCCTACATGGTCAGTTTCTGTCCCAGCAGAGGGACAGCACGTGGGGCCCTCACTTCAGCAGTCCTCAGGGTGTCCCTGATGGGAACACTCACAGCCGAGGATGGATAGAGCAGAGCTACCTCCACACCTCCAATGCAATACTTACACCCACAGGAATAATTTTTCAGTGTATAGTGCCATGATAATTGTCTTTGGCCTGTTTACTGTTAAGACTTTAGTTTCAGTGGAAACATTAGACACGCAACAGAAAAGAGAATGAGAACATTAGGCTCCTGGAATAAAGTTATTAGAATGGTGGGCAATAAAGAAGATGAAACCTCACATTGAAGCTAATAGCAAGTGACTTTGGAGGCCATTTAAAGGGAACAGTGGAACAGGCAGAACTGAAGCAAATTGTAATGCCAACATAATGCTAACACTATGCATTCTTATCATGATTCACTGAGATTGTATTTCCTGTGCAGAGTGAGATGAATGACAGTCAAATCGAAGTTCAAAATTTCTCCCTTTAGTACTCTGGCTGAAGTTGGGACCTCCGCAGCTGCAAATCTGCTAAGGACATTCTCATCCTTTGAAATGAATCCTCCGCTGAGTTGGTGTTTTCAGGTGCCACGTGCACAGCCCAAGGACTTCATTTCCTTTTATGCCTCTGGCCAGACCCAGGCTCAGAATGCACTATAGCAGCAAAGCGTGGCATCACAACACCTCTGGATAGCAGAATGTCTAAGCCATGTCTGCCTGTGGCCATGAAATAAACCTTTTCCTAATCAATATATGAACTTTAGGCTCATTACCGCCATACTCAATCACATAGAATCATGTTCATGATGATCCAAATTGGTTTCCTTGCTCAGTTTTGTCTTTGTAAAGCTCCAAATCCATGTACTTATGGGTTGATGCCACTTCTTAGGTATTTATCGAGCAACTCCAAAACCAAACCAATTTTACATTTGAGCCCTGTTTCCACTTCTTCTAACATCACCACCACCATCACCACTTCTGCTCTGCCAGTCCTATTATTAAACATTTTGACTCCAGAGACACATTATTCCTTTATTCCAGAGACACCAAGTCAGATAATTAACCTAGACTCATACAGACAGAGTGAGAGAGCCTGGATCTGAAGACATGGTTTCTTCAGAGTCTGCTGTTAAATGCCATCTCCTTAATTAGGACTGTGGCATCACCCTTCATGTCCACTGTCTTATCCAATCCTTCCATGACAATGTGACTCATCTCCAAAATTCCCTGGAACCCATTCATTCCTGTCTACTGCTGTGCTACCCTAATCCACTACCATCAACTTCTTTTATTTATTTATTCTTTTTTGCAGTACTGGGGATTGAACCAGGACCCTATGTTGCCAGGAGCAGCTTCTTTAATAGACTTTTAGTCTCCCAACATGTTAGATCTTATTTCAAAGTGATTATAAAAAACAAAACAAAACAAACACCCAATGTGAGCAAGGAAGTCATGTGGTATTTTTTGGCCAGGAGGTGGTCTTCCAGATAATCCAAAATACACGTTTTTATTTCTTGTTAAATTAGACTATGTGGACAATTCCACTCTTCTTCTTCTTCTTCTTCCTCTTCCTCTTCCTCTTCCTCTTCCTCTTCCTCTTCCTCTTCCTCTTCTTCTTCTTCTTCTTCTTCTTCTTCTTCTTCTTCTTCTTCTTCTTCTTCTTCTTCTTCTTCTTCTATCTGGGAATCAAACTCATGATCTCATGCTTGCCAGGAAGGTGTTGTGCCGAGCTGGTTCCTAACTAATAGTGATTGCTATGGCTTTACAAAAGCCACATGACCATACTGAACCTTTCAAAATCATTGCTAATTGGATCTGGAGTGTTCACAGTACATGTATCCCTCTAAATATTAGTTATTTCACTCTCATTTCTACATTCTCTTCATACTGCAGTAGATGGTGGAACTGCTTGCAACATTTACTTGAAAATTCAGCTATTGATGCAGAGCAAGTAATAAAAGTGAATACCATAACGGCATGAAATAATGAAAGCAAATAAAAAGATTTAAATAATGTGTGAGAATCCATCAGTCGTTCCTCCAGACTCACTCAAGACAGGACAGGCATCTTCTGTACCCTTGTTCCTTCTCAGCTCCTAATCCTTTTAAACCTAGTACTCCACTCTTGGACAGGCATGCAACAATAAAACACAACAATTTTTTTTTCTCTTGAAATACTTGTTACTTAAAATTTTTTAGGTACCATACACAAACTTCAAGCAAACATTCATAAACTTGCAACCTCTAGCATAAATGGGTTAAGTTACTTGGTTTTCACTATGAGACCATGTTGTGGCACACATGGAAAACTGAGACTTTTCATGGAATATTTCAATATAGCTTTACTTTTATTTTTTATTTTTTTGGCAGAACTGGGGATTGAACTCAGGCCCTTGCGCATGCCAGGGAAGTGCTTTCAATATACCTTTAAAGTCTGAACTTAGAACCTGTTTTTCCCATGGGGTCTAACCTAAGAACTTATTTCCTGAGCAACATTCTACTCCCCA
Organism: Ctenomys sociabilis; assembly: GCA_004027165.1. Lineage (NCBI taxonomy): Eukaryota > Metazoa > Chordata > Mammalia > Rodentia > Ctenomyidae > Ctenomys > Ctenomys sociabilis. The sequence continues at coordinate 96,166 of PVKA01001984.1, read as the reverse complement.
TCATACCTCATTCTCACCTGTGTTGCCTGAGGCTTAATGTATCTTTCTTTTCTTTCACTGCCTTTTCAGTCTTCAAGAATGATTATTAAATATTACCTCACCTAAAGCATTGTGTCCTTGCTCAGAATTAACCAAAACTTAGCTTTTCTCTTACTGCAAATTTTGCTCTCTTTGTCTATTACTCCTGGCTTTCCTCTATGGCTTACAACTAGTTGTCCAGTTTAGAAGTAGAACACGATTCTTGGGGCAAGGGAATCTTATCCATTTTGTGTCCCTGTTGTTTAGCTTGGAGCCTCAGTGAGCTTTTGATCTTAAGTTCCATCTGACATAAAAGGAAATCTCATGAAATTTTATTTGATCAGTAACCTATTAAGACATCTATGATGCAAGCATCAAGTTACAATGTTCACTTTTATTCTTCCAAGTCTATTGCCTAGCGGACTATTTAACATAATACACCCAAATTCTAATCTGAGAAATATTCATGAATGCTCCAATGCAATTTTAAGCTTTCTGAAGTTCCAAATTTCCATAGTCTTAGCACAATATATGTACTATGGTGTTAAAATAGTCACTATATAACAATGGCAAGAAACACAAAGTGACTGTTGTTTAATTCCTGAGAAGCTACCATTATTTGTAACAATCCACGCCCCATCTGTGACATAAGGCTTTCACACAGTCCATTGCCATGGCAACACACAGCCATTCCCACCTCTTCTTGCTGGTCAGCGCAATGGGTCCTGTGCAAGGCAGCAGCAGGAGGCAGAGCTGGGACTCCACTCTCAACTTGATTTGTCAAGGAGGGATTCCTACCCTAACTACTTATAATGAGTCTCTCACCCTGTATATCAACTAGAACATTCACATTTAAAATTTTTAATTTTTATGACTGAAAATTTCAAATACATGCGTGAAGAGAAAATGCATATTGATGCTCCTTCCAACATGCTCCAGCAGCTTCAAAAGTAAATTTCTTTTGCAATAAGTAACTCATAATCTACATGCCTCTCCCCTCCCCCTCCTCCTCTGGATTATTTAGAAATTATCCCCCCAAACACTATTACTGTATTTCAGCCTTTTTCTACCCCCAGCCACAATCCCCTTATCTCATCTGAAGGCATTAACAGGAATTCGCTTCACCTCCCGACCCCACTCAGACCCTGCAGCAGCCATGGCTCTTAGTATTTCCCTACCAAATGGCACAGAGGCAGATCATAAACTGAATGCTGGCTAAAGACTATTACAATGCCACGTCCAGGCCAAAGGAAAACAGCTTCTTCTCTCAATGCTGCTTAATACTGAATTCCATTCTTGGACATTACTGTACATCAGTTTCTTCATAGGGTAAACGCCACAATCATCTGTACCCACAGCCACAATATCCAGCTTAATGGTCACTCCTCTGTTTGAACACCAAAGATCTCATGCATGGATACTTTTGTGCAAGATTTCAAATGTATGTCGGAACAACTTGTTTTAGACACGGAAGCCATTCATTTATCCTCTCCCTTCTCCCCTCACCAATTTCCTACAGAAATTAAAGAATTTCCTATGGAAATTAAAGAATTTCAAAGAGGTAGTATTAAAAAACAAATGTCATATTTTTTTCAAAGGTTGCTGCAGCAGTTTTTCCCCTTACATATTACAGAAAAAAAGAAGACATTTACAAGATGGAGTGTCTTTCTTCGAGCCAATATTGACTTTTCCATTGTTGGCGCTCAGTCTCTCCCAGGAGGTACTTAATTGAATCGTTCTTGAAAGGTTTCCATTGTGTCTCTCCTCAGGCCGTCTTATGGGTTGGTTGCAGGTGCATTCGCTGCAAGCACAGCTCTAATGCATGATGCTGTCATCCTATTCCTCCGTCTGGTCACCGGCACCACTGCTCAAGCTCCGAAGAGGCTGATGCATTTTCAGGTCGAGAGGAGGTCAAGGCAGCCAGACCCAGGAAGAATGGCTCTTCACAGGGAATGGAGAAACAGCAATGGCATGGTGTAGCCACGAACTAATAACCTGAGCACAAATTTGAGACAAATTTGCTGAAGCAGAGCCACATCCGCATGTTTCCCTGACAAAGCCGAGGCCAGCGAGTGGAACAGTGTTGTCATGGTATCGGAGGGCAGGACAGGGTGAAAGTAAAAGGACTGTGGGGAAGGGAGGTCCACTGGCTTGTCATCAGCAAGCCTGTCACCTTGCTGCCTGTCAGGCCAGCACTGTCTACACACACACACTTCAATCTGAAAACCTAAAAGGAAAACACCAGCTAGCAGGAGCGAATTCTTGTCTTTGACTAAATGTTGCAGCTACTTGAGAATTATTCTTAATTTTTCCTATTGTGACTCAGATTCTCTCTCTCTCTCTCTCTCTCTCTCTCTCTCTCTCTCTCTCTCTTTTCGCGGAACCGGAGATTGAACTCAGGCCCTTGCACTTGCCAGGGAAGTGCTTATTCCACTGAGCCATCTCCCAGGCCCCAAAGTCTCCCTGACTCAGATTGTGACCTAAGTCTTATTTCCTGAATTACCTCCTGTGCCTCAGTTTCCTCCGCTACCCATGTTGACAAGGTGCAAGTCCACGTGTGTGAGTCACTGTCTTTCAACAAGCATGACACACTGCGATGTGGTAAAGTTCTCGGTGTACTTTTATGTTTATGCTTATATTTAACCCACACAAAAACTCTTGTCACAGAGGCTTCATTAATTATGCTTGCTTACAACAGAGACAGCAAAAGTTGCTAGAGGAGTGGTGCTATGACTAGGTTAACGGAGTAAATTAATATCAAAATTAAAACCTAAATTTAGGATTCTTAATTCTTAGTCCAATGTTATTTCCTTATAACCTTATCGAGTCTGTTTTGAAAAACACCCATCTTCCATACCACTGGGAAGAGGAACTAGTTGCATGACCCCAGCTGAATTAGTTGCTACTCATCTACACCATGTTTTTTGGTGGGGATAGATGTGAGAAGCATTACTTGACATTAAGTTTGCATCACTATTGACAATGTTGAATGAGCAGAACAGGGCTAAAACGTGCTCCACTGATTGAATTGTCAAGGAGATGCACTGTTCGACTGAGAAGGAGGGAGACAGCCATCAGCCTTGTTGCTACACAGGGAACACATCTAGTAAAGAACTGGCTTGCAAATACTGTATGTATTTAAATGCTTTGATTCGTGGGTGATTGATTCTTAACTTTTTAACTCAGAAGGTCTTTTCTTTTAAAAACAAATTGTTCTACTTATGCTTAAGGATCTGAAATTTTATAGCATCATTTGCCAAGATAGTAATTATATATGTGGGAGAGTTTTTTAAAATCAACAATAAATGTCTTGCACTGTGAGGATAGCAGCGTGACTCCCACACTCATTTCGTGGCAGGAGGCAGGGAGTGAATCAGTTCTTTTGAATCATTCCTGAAATGTGCTCCAGATGCGTGAAGACAGATCGCTAAATATAAACCTAACTGCATTTTACATCTTTGTCCCACTGCTAAGCAATTTCTTCCCCGAAGTGTTAGAGCAAGAGTCCTTTATCATCCTTGTTCTTCAGAATAAAGTGAAGTTCATAAGAAATTAAAGGAATGCTATATTCCCCAAATACCATCTGATTAATCCTGGAAGCCACTGCTAGGTGGCTGACCATGAATGTGTAATGGGGGCGAGGCTTTTGTTCATGACTGAGGCATTTACTGGAGTTTTTCCGTATTAGCCTCCTATTTATAGTGGCATGAGTTGTATTGAAGACATACGTAGCTTTTTCTCTCCCATTGAGAGAGACTAGTTTCAATGAAACTGGCAGGCTTTCGTGTAAATGCAGTGGAATTCTTTTAGTTGAAATCTCAAAGCCATTAAGATCCTTGTTTATTATTTTTTATTTTAAAGAAAAAAATAAACAACAAAGACAAGGTATAAAAATGTCAAAACAAGATTGTAGGAGAGTAACACTGGTTAGTACATTGTGTATTATTGTCCTCAAAGTACTTGCTCATATTACAAGATATGGGTATAAAAAATTGATCAAGCAACATAGGTGTATATATATATCTTTCAATCAGCTAGTAGTGGGGGTATAAGCACCTGCCTGGAAAGTGCAAGGTCCTGAGCTTGATCCTGGTACTAAAAAAATGGGGGAGGGGTTAATAACTAGTAGTGTAACTATCTTAACTATCTTGTACGTCTATTTTTCTATATATCTATTTTTCCTTTTCCCTTCCTTCTTTTCTCCTTTCCCTTATTCCAGTTTCTCATTCCTTTTGAGCATTTTATTCCAATTTCCTAATATTTATCATATGTTTTGGGTCTTACTTACTCATTCAGTTTCTTCCACTAAGGAGAAAGTACAGTGTTTACATATGTGAGACTGATTTATTTCACTTATAAGTATGCTGTTGTTTTCTAATACTGAGAGCTGAACCCTATACATTGTTCTATATCCTCAGGCTTATTTTTTTTCCCAGTATGGGGGATCAAACTCGGGATCTTACGCTTGCCAGGCAGGCACTTATGTTGCTGAGCTATATCCCCAGCTTTATTTCACTCATAAGTATGGACTCAAGTTGCATCCATTTCCCTATAAATATCTCAAGTTGATTATTCTTTGCAGCTGAGTAGTACTCCATTGTATAAAAATGTCCCATCTTTGTATCCATTCCTTGGCTGATGGGCATTTGGGTTGTTTCCAAAATTTTTCTATGACAAATTGTGCTGCTATAAACGTGGATGTACATGTATCGCAGTAGTATGTTTTTAATTTTGGGGGGGAAATACTGAGAAAGGGAATAGCTGGGTTCAACGGGACCTCAAATCCTATGTTTCTGAGGAATCCGCAGACTGATTTCCAAAGAGGTTGCATGTTGTCCACCAGTAGTGGAGAGTCTATGTTGTCATCAGCAGTGGGGAAGGGTTGCTTTTCCCCCACAGCCCCTCCAGCATTTATTGTTGGTTGACTTCTTAATGCTAGCCCTTCCTACTGTGAGATGAAATCTCAGTGTTGTTTTAATTTACATCTCTTGAATGACCAGTGATGTTGACACTTTTTCATGTATTTGTTTCCTATCTGTATTTCTTCATCTGAGAAGTGTGTACCCATCTCAGATGCCCATATTTGGACTGGGTCTTTGAATATGAGGGTGTGGTCTTTTTCAACTCTATATTCTAAATATAAGTCCTTTGTATGAGGGACACTTAGCTAATTTTTTTTCTCACTCTGTGGGATGTCTTTTCACTCTACTGGTGATTTCTTTAGATGTACAAAGCCTTTTTAATAGGATGAGATCCCAGTTTTTGATTCTTCAAAGTGTTTCCCATGCAGTTTGGGTTTCGTTCATGAAGTCTCTGCCTACCCCTATATAAAACCCTTACTTATGTAGCAAATATAATCTTTAATCTTTTTTTTTTTTTTTTTTCTTTTGCAGCAGGAACTGACTAGTAGTCTATGTTTTAATTACTGGAAAGTGAAGCACCAGGAACTCATGAAAGCAGTTCGTGTGGTATCTATTTGACATTAATAAGAGTAAGTAACATTAACATTTTAATTTTTCTGGGAAAATACCCAGAAGGGGAATCACTGGGTTAAGTGGGACCTCAAATGCTATGTTTCTGCGGAATCCCCAGACTGATTTCCAAAGAAGTTGCACACTGTCACCGGCAGTGGAGAGTCTATGTTGTCATCAGCATATATACATGTATTTGATATATGTCAAATATACTAACACATTTATATATGCTTTTATCTGTACATACATGCACAACAGGACAGCACCTTATTTCACCTCTTTGTGGGAAAAAAGTAGACTAGAAAATAAACCACTAACCTGTCTTAAAACTGTCTCATTGCTATTTGCTTCCCAATAAAATTAATAATAAAAAAACATGATTCCAGTTCTTTGTGCAGTTATTTGCAGAATAATACAAACCTTTATCAACTCCTCCAAACTTTCTGAGAGTGGAGAGATGAAACTTAAAAAAAGCCACAAAGCAGTATGTCAAGTGTGGGTCACCAAAGCCCATCTCCTAAATACTATCTCTAAAAGAGAGCTCACTGTACTTGCTATGAGGAACAGCATATTAACACAGAAAGCAATTAGATAGAGTATGTGGATTCAAGGGGCTGGAGCACATAGGCATTACTGCGGCATTCAGAGTATTTCTCCCTCATTGGCGGACACTGTAACCTGTAATCTATTAGAAATAAGTAAGCCAAGTACATGTCTAGGGAGAAGACCTTTATCAAAGTGAATTCTGCATCACAATGTAGTATAAATCATTAAGATATATGACAAGATAAATCAGTGCTATGTGTTATACAAGGTGCTGGTCACGTAAAGTTGGAGAATGAGATATGGTCCTATCCAGCCTTGCTGGACCTCAGCAGGATGGAGGGAGTGGCTGACGCCATGAGGCTGCCATGGGAAGCAGTGGATCCTGACATCTACTTAAAACTTCGAATGGGATGGGCAGAACTCAGTTTGAAATAAATGTAATCATCTGGCCAGGAAGGAAGAGAAAAGGAGGCTGGGGCTGATGAATAATTCATTGCGCAGAAAGCATCCACACGCCTTTCTTCTACATCTCCTCCTGGGAGTTTTAACCTATTCCATGCAGCATCTAATTTGTTTCTGGAAAATACTGTAGACTTAATGCAAAGAGAAGGCGGCTGACCCTTTTTCATAAAGTGCTGACTTTGTCAGTCATGCCCCTCACATCAGGTAGTGTTCTGGGAAAGGGAGGCAGGTAACGTAAGGACTTGCGTACACAGAAATACATCCCTTCAGTACTCCCCATACCTCCCCAGTTGACCAGCCATGATGCATACCAAGGATACTTCCATACCAGCCTAAAGTAATCACTACCAGAGTTGAAGATACTTTCATATCATATGGATCAAAACACAAAAATCTAGTGGACTAAACTCTTCAGTAAGAGAAAACTCTGGTTAACGTAATGACAGCTAGAAAAATTTCCATGACTTATTTTGTTCATTTATTATTCCATTTTTTTCGTACTCTTCTCATTTGTTTTCTCTTTTTCCTTCCTTCCTTTTCCTTTCTCCCTTTCATATCTCCCTTTCCTTTTCTTTTTGCCCAGTACTTGGGATTGAACTTGGGACCCTGTGCTTGCCAGGTGGGTGCTTATGCCGCTAAGCTACATCCCTAGCCCCATTTATTGCTAACCAAAGTGCTTAATAATAAAGTGGTTGGCAAATACTTTCCTGTCACCTGATTGTTCACAACATGTGCTGCTTCCAGTTAATGTCCCTAACCCCAGTAATGATTGCAGGGCCATGACAGGTGTGTAGGAGGAAAACTAGGTTGAAAGAGCTATGACTCGGGGTACTTCCTGGATGCTATTTTATGAAACAATCTCACATATTTCTTTATTTTATTAATCAACTATTGTATTTTGTTAAATATATTTTGTTATACTTACATTAAAAGATTAATGTCTTAATTAAGATAGCATTTCTTCATCACTCAGAATTTAAAAATATTTAGAATGGTTTCAGTTATCCCAATACAGATATGGTCAGAATAATCTCAGTCTCTCGGTCTTTGTCTCTGATTAGGATTGAACCAAGAGCCTCCTACATGCTGTATTAGCACTCTCCCACTGAGCTACATAGTCAATCCAGAATTCCTTAGACTTGTTTTTTATAATATTTTTCAAAACAAGTTTTAAAATATATTTTATTGAGTGCTACATTTCTTCCTACTAGCTAGTGAACATGTAACTCAAATATCATAACACAATGTATTGGTTACTAACAAATCGACCAAAATATGATTACTAAATTATTTCTTGAGGTAGGCTCTCACTAGGTAGTACAGGCTGGCTTTGAACTCACTACAGACCTCATGCTGGCTGCAAACTTGAAATCCTCCCCTCTCAGTCAGCCTCCCAACTACTGGGATCAGAGGCATACGCCAGCATACCTAGGTTAATTACTTACTTTGCAGCAATTCTTTATGAGGTGTTAGTTGGGACTGTACAGGACAAAGCAGTCTAACATATGACTGTGTGTGAAACTTATGGGTAAGTTTAGACCCTATATATTCAAAACCGAAATTAAGATAGTAAAACTGAGCTGGGCCTGGTGTTTCAGGGCTGCAATATCAGCAACTCTGAGTGGCTTAGGCAGGAAGGCTGCAAGTTCAAGCTCAGCATAAGATGCTGTCTCAGAAGCAATAATTTTTTTTTTTTTTTTTTAAAGGGTTGGGGATGAAGCTCTGTGTGAAGGCCCTGGGTTCATTTTCCAATGCCACCTACCTATTCCTTCTCTTCAAAAAGATTGTTAAGTTAGGCTGGTGTGAAGCTGGTTATAAATCTGAGGTTGAACACCTAATTGGCACCACAGTAAACCTGATGAGAAACACCCAGCACTGGCTCGGGCCACCTGTCTTTGCTCCTTGCATAGCCCTAGCAGTTACTATGCCAGGACTCTTCCTTGGCTAATCCCATGAAAGGGGACAGGTGATGTGCTTTAGTTTCTCTATTTCTTCCTTGGTCACTGGCTCTCTTCCGAGACTGCCCTGAACCTCGTGACAGTGGCCTCATGAGAAAGCCAACATGGAGAATGAACTTACCGAGTACGGACCCCACAGCTAGCAATGGTTGTCATTTTTAGTGAACTACCTACTTTACGACTTTCTTTATATACATTTAATGCCTAGGTTTCTAAATCTTTAACATTTCAGGTTAGAAATTAAGCTTTCCAGTTTTATGATAGGGTGTGGATGACAGCAGCATTTATGAAGTAACGGCCTAATTCTGTTTCTATAAATCCTGCCAAGAACAAGCCTGTAGGTGCTGCCTAGCCTAGCTAATACTTCTAGGGTGGAAGAATGCTCCTGCTTTTGAAAGCTGCGAGGTGAAGTCATCTTCCTCCTCTCTGTGTCTATCCTGCATCTTCAGGAAAAACACAAGTGGACGCAAAAGACTTGCTCATCACTGTGCCAAGCTCTGTGGGAATTTCTAAACTTTCAATTATCCACTTAACAAATATGGACAGGTGGTTTTTCAGTGCTGGATATTCCTGCGTGTGTTCTGATTAGCACCCAGGTCCACAACACTCAGACATACAGCAGGCCCACAGCACTTGTCTGTGAGGGATCTGCGATATTTGCTCTCCTATCTGGGGAACATGAAATATAGCCATAAAAGGTGAAATGGTAAGACACAGTAAAGAAATGTGCCCAAAGGGACAGGGCAATTCTGGGGTGGGAGGGATGCTGTGGTGCTCAAAGGCAAGGGAGAGGCTGCTCACACGAGAGGATGCAGCAGGATGGCCTGCAGTGTTGGCACTGTGCAGCCCCTGCACGCTGGACTCTGCAGGAAGGGCTCTCGTATGGACGGCTGAAGGTTGGAGCGGGAAGCAGCCATGAGAAGCCACATGGCCATCCCAGGCTAAGCCTAGGACAGCGGAGGAGGGACTCAGCACGGACAGTAGTGGCAAGCTGGTAGGAGGACCCAGGAACCAAAGGCAGCGAGTGCAGGTGAGGGAGGGAGGGAGGGAGGGAGGAAGGGGAAGGCTTTCCTTGTACACACTTCCTTTCCAATAATGTAAGGAAGCAAAAATACTGCTCATGTCAGTTCTTTACCTGCTACAGTATTTTCTCTAAAATATTGATTCTGTCAAGTAAATATTTATCTTGGTCTAATATATAATGTTCAAATCTTTGTCCTGGCTTTAATCTTTATTATAATACTCAGCTATTTTTAAACCAGATGAAACACCATGTCAACATTTTCCTACAGATTGTATATAAACAAGTCTCATACTATTTTGAGTAAAGACCCTTTTTCTTTTCCCCAGCAAAACATTCTCTCCAATGAGTGGGAAGGAGGGGGGAAGAGAATGCACAATACTTTAATTTTGTACACAGTGTTACTAGGATACTATACAACTTTTTGTTGTTGTTAACTATGTCACAAAAGAGCCTACCTTGAGAGCAGCCTTCTGACCCCCACCGCTCACAATATTTAGAATACCTTTGTGTATCTTTGCCTAGTGGACTTAAAACTTCTAAAGAATATCCTATTTATTTATTTATTCATTTTGGCAGAACTGGGGATTGAACTCAGGCCCTTGTGCTTGCCAGGGAAGCACTTATTCCACTGAGCCATCTCCTCGGCCCCAGAATATCCCATTTAAATACATTCAAAATATCACTACTTTAAAACAACACATTTAAATATCATTTAAATCTAAAATAGCTACTTTAAATTTAATCTAAATAATTCATCTACATATATAAATCCAGATAACACACTTAAATTATCATTTAAACCTAAATCTAAATACACTGAAAATCTCACTCCCCTAAGTGCCTTACTTTTTACTTTTAATTCTTTCTTTCTTTCTTTCTTTCTTTCTTTCTTTCTTTCTTTCTTTCTTTCTTTCTTTCTTTCTTTCTTTCTTTCTTTCTTTCTTTCTTCCTTTCGGTAGTTTAGGACAGGGTCTACAGGGTCTCACTACACAGATCGGACTCGTAGCGATCCTCCTGTTCTCAGCCTCCTGAGTGCTGCCTCCATGCCTAGTCTCAGTCACTATCTCTGCCCCTCGGGGCACAGCCGGCGCATCACTCTGGAGAGCGAGCCCCGGTCACTATGTCTGCCTAAGCAGGTGCCTTAGTCCACTAAGCTATTTGGCTATCCCTCTTTTTAGATTTTTTAAATACTCTTAATTCTTAATGCAGCCCAGGAACTGGCAGACTTCATCTATAAAGGGTCAGATAATAAAGAGCTTAAGCTTTGGGGCCTTCAGCTCCGACACAACTACTCCACCATGCAGAAAGTGTTCAAATACAACATGCAGCAGAGGGGCATGTTCCCATAAAACTTTATTTAATATTCACAAGAGACAAAACATTAAATGTGTTAGGTACATGTACCAATCCCCTAGAGTAAATGTAGTTACTAAATACAGCAAACAGGTACCAATAAAAGTAAAGTAAATAAATAAAAAGAAAAGACACAAAGCATCCCAATACATCTTGCTTTCATCTAACTGTCTCACTGTATGAAAGTATTCACTGATACTAAGAAGCATTATTAAAAACATATCAGGGGCCGGGGAGATGGCTCTGTAGAATAAGTGCTTGCCTGGCAAGCGCAAGGGCCTGAGTGCAATCCCCAGGTCCGAAAAAAAATTAAATACTTCCTAGCCAAGAATTTCAAATTTCATTCTTCATATTTCAAATATAGTTAAGATACCAGCACCAAAGTGAAATTCAGCATGCATTTGTGAAGAGCTTCCAGAAGGGTGGGAGAATCTTTTCCAAAAGTATGAACTATGAGATTAATCTGTTTCTTATCATATATTCAGAAAAGCATATAAGTCATGATACTTTGGTAAAATTTATCTTGAAAAATGGCTGATATCATGCTATGCATCTGGGTGAATTTTAAATCTGATCGAAGAAAATGGTGAAAGAATGAGATTCCTGTATTACTTTTCTTTTTTCCAATTACAGAAACCTTCAGAGAGCACACATCTGTAAAAAGCCTCCTTACTGCAAGAAGGTGAGGTGAACAGAAAGCAACATGAGGAAATATGTGCTTCTGTCTACACAGAAGCACACACCTGGAGGTGAGTGACATGGCCAAGGAGGTGACATCTGGTGCTGTGGCCAGGGACATGGAAATGTACTGCCAGAACACAGGAAGAGTCTGGCACCTGGGCATGCGAAGCGGAGCCAGGGTGAGAGCCTGCCTGACACACACACTGGCACTGTGACACTGAGATTCTGTACTTGGCCACAGTGACTTCTGGTGGCTCAAGGTAGTACCATTGCTTGGGACTTGGAATAGTGCAGACTGATACACATTCACTATTACATGCTCCTTAAAACTGAGAACAAAAGCGACTAGAGACGGTCTAATTCTTGCCCTTGGAGGGTGTTTTAAAATTGTATGTGCTGACAGTTATGGTTCCCTAATTTACACTGGCTGGAGGTTATTAAAATGGATCAAGATTCTTGGTCCATTGGCCTTAATGGGAGTTCCCATCCTTAACTTTGTAAAAGCTCATCTTGAAAAATGCTCACTATCTATAAAGCACTTTATAAAGTACTGCTACAAACTGTATGCCATTTACCCCTTAACCTTTCTGGTAATAATAGGTATTTACTAGTAGTTTTATTTTCCTAATGAGGATATAAGTGCAGGGAGGTGGTGTGCCTGGGGCTCAGATGCGGTCAGGGAAGACACATGACTCAAACAAGCTGTTCTCATACTGGCCATGCCAGGCTGCTGCTGTGGCTCCGGTTCTTCCCAGATTTGTGTTTTTTCTTTAGCAGGTATTAATGGATGCCCATGAGATGATGGCGTTTCTAATACAGCATGGAGGCTGGAGCAGAATGACAGGACCAATAATTTTTAAATCACCCTTTTTGATTTATCAACTACCAGAAATGTATGTCATCTGTTGTTTTGTGGCCTTGAAGAAGGCAGTGTTTTACTGCAGGAAGGACAAATGGGACACAGTGATGACTTGTTGCACTGAGCTGATCTCAGGTGTGCAGAGTTCAGAGAATCTAGGTAAATGATTGACCAAATGATTCAGATTTCTCTGTATAATGAGAGAGAAACTGGCCCATCTAACTTAACAAAGATTCAGGGAGATCAATTACAGAAGTAGATGGTAGATCATTTAGGATTAAAGAGTACCTAGTTCATTCAGTAAATACTTATTGAGTAGGCACAGGGCAAGGTGACAGACACAATAACGGGGATGTAGGACAATCTACTCTATGCTTAGTTAAATCTCCAACTTCATAAAATATGGGAAATTGCCAGGAACTTGGGGATTATACACACACATGGGATTCAGAAAACAGGGTCAGATCAATGAAAGTGGAAACCACTTACAGTGATGGATAAGTTTACTTTCAAAAAGGATCCAACCACTGACTGTCCAACTATAATACAGAGGCGAAAATACAAAGAGTTGTTAATTATGAGGAAACTAACCAGACCAACTTACTGAAAACTAAAATAGAAGAGGAAATATTTAAGCTAACTTTTTAAAATGGCCAGATAATGTTGACGCCTGTATTTGGAGTAAGTGATGACTTGCTTGGTAATAGTAGTGTAACGTATATTCAATATGTACTGGACCTTTTGAATACTGATTATAATCCCAGCTGTTAACAGTGTATTTAATAAACAGAATTCACTAAAACATGACCCTTGCCTCCTCTAATGCCATATGGAAGAAATGAGCATGTGTTAGGAGGAAGTAGTAACCTGAAAGTCTGCTGTTGACTAGGTAAACAGTGAAACTACCTGAATCCACAGATGCCATCTGATAAAGAATCATAGTGTATAAGGAGATGCCAAAAATTATTCCTAACAAATGTTGAACTATATTAATAGAACTGGCAAAGCAGCGAAACTCTTAATACAGTCTAGATGCTTACTCACAGTTTGGCAAATAACTGAGTTATTACTAGAGAAGACTGTTACTATTGAAAATGCGAAAGACAGATCAATTATCTTGGTTTTCAGGATGGTCACATTATCAAGTCACAATCCCAGAGTTTTATGCTAGTAAAATGTGAAAAGATAGTGTTTCTACAGAGATTACCTTCATGCAACAGAGGTAATCTAAAACACTGTCCATAAGATTACTTCAGAGACATCATATGGTATAATCATAAGAGTATTAATTCAAGATAACAATGTATCACTAACGTAAGTGGTAGAGAAACCTACATATTGTTCTGACAAACTATAACTTTCAGAGATTCCTTTTTTCCCTCTGAGACAGTGTCTTGATTATGTAGATCAGTATAATGCTAGATACACTGTCAACTTGATAGGTACAGAGCTTAAGTGACTTAGCAGCTGTACATCCCGGAGTATAGAGGTCATGCCCTAGAGAAGCTGTTTATGCCCAAGATACTGTCATGCTTGATTCATTGCCTCAATCTGAGAAGCTCAGAAGTTTAACTAAGCAACTCAGAGGGAGGGCTTGGAGATGGCAGGAGAACCACTCCTGTCCTAGGGTGGGGAGCCCTGCACACACTATAGAGGAGGAAGAGAAGCCTGCTTCTCCCCTTTTGCTGTCTTCTACCATCGTGAACTTGCCATCCTGCTGTGGAGGTAGCCGATTATGGACTGAAACTTCTACAGTATGTGAGTTAAACACACTTTTCCTTTCTTAATTTTGGGTGTTGGGTATTGTATCTCACCAGTGAGAGAGAAAAGTAACCAAGACATCCAAGCTGGCCTTGCGCTCTCAATTTTCCTGCCACAGTCTCCCAACTACTGGGATTACATGGGTTCATCACCATGCCTGGCTACTTTCAGAGGTTCAATGCAATAAAATTCAGAATCAGAAAAAAAAAAAAAAAAAAAAAAAAAAAAAAAAAAAAAAAAAAAAAAAAAAAAAAAAAAAAAAAAAAAAAAAAAAAAAAAAAAAAAAAAAAAAAAAAAAAAAAAAAAAAAACAGCATGAAAGTCAGGGGAAAAGGCAATTGAATGAATTTATCTTAAAGAAAACAGGTAAGAGGGGCATAAGAATTTCTTTAAATGTATTTATTACAGGGTCTACAGGAGCTCACTATACAGGGTGGACTTGCAGTGATCCTCCTGTTTTCAGTTTCCCAAGTGCTGGAATTACAGGTGTGCACCACCATGCCCAATCTCAGTTACCTTTTCAGTGTGCCCCATGGGGCGGGGCCAGTACAGCATGCCAGGGGGTTTGAACCCCTGGCCCTTGCGTCCACCTATGCAGGTGCTTTAAGCTGTTGAGCTATCTGGATGGCCCTAAGAATTTTGTTTTGCTTTTAAGTATTTGCTGGGCTGTGGATCACAGCAGGAATTAAGCTCCAGCTAAGAGAGAAGCATGGAGGGGTTGAGGTAAATAACCTGAGGAAGAACTATTTCATAATTCCTACAGCGCAGACTTGGAAGGGGCTGCCTTAGAGAGGGAAGGTCTCTCCCCTGGAATCATCCATGCAGCAGTGCAACTATTTGATAATAATGGTCTCTTTCCAACTCAGACTTTGCTTGTCTTTCAATCTTGTAGCAACATACTGGGAACAACAGAAGGCAAGGGATTGGCTTTTGCTGTGAGATTGTATGCGTGCATGTGTGTGTGTGTGTGTGTGTGTGTGTGTGTGTGTGTTTGGGGTTAAGGTTGAGAAGAGCACTTGCCACTTTAACGCTCTCCCTCCTGAACACACTGGCAAGGCAAGTCAGCAGGCCGAGGCTACACACAGGGCTATAAAAGTGGGCTTTCTGGGTTAAGTTCTGTCTTGGGAACAGCAAGGCCTAGCCCTGGCAGGAGCTGTCTACACACGAAAGCCACAGAGGACAGTGACATCACTGAAAAGGATGAGCAATTGGCAAGTCCTACTCTGGTGAGCTGTGTGTGGGAGGTGATGGGGTGCCCCAGATGTCCCCTAGACAGAAACGATCTCCACTTCCTTGGACAGTGTCCCAAGAGAGAAGGGGAAAAGCTGTAAAAACATGTCTCTACTTCCTGGCTTATGAAAAGAAAAAGAGTTCCCAGGCAGGAAGGATGATTCAATAGAGGATAATGGAGGGGCATTATTTTGGACCGAAGACAGTACAACGAAACATCAGAACTTGACACATGACTTGTTCCCTTGGAGTTACGTGATGACAGCAGTCACAAGAAAACAAAAGCACATCAAGATGTGATGGGGACAGCTGGATATGCGAAGCCATCCAAGGAACAAACTAGATCCTCACCTCTCATCATACGCAAAATTACCTCCAAATGAAACGGAGGCATGTATAGGACTTATAACTATAAAACTCTTAAGAAAAAAAATACAGGATTAAATTTTCATGACCTTTGATTTGGCAGTTATTTCCTATGTTTGACACCAAAACAAAACTGATAATAGAAAAAATAGGCAACTTTTAATTATTTTACTTTATTATTATTATTATTATTGGTGTGTGTGTGTGCACATGCGTGTGTGTGTGTATGTGTGTGTGTGTGTGTGTGTGTGTGTGTTTCAGTACAGGGGATTGAACACAGGTCCTTGGGCTTATCAGGAAGGCGTTTATGCCCTGAACAGGTAAGTCAGACTTCTTCAAAATTAAAAACCTTTGTGCTTCAAAGGTTAACAAGCAAGGAATTGAAAAGACAATTCTCAGGAAAGGAAGAATATTTGCAAGTTATATACCTGATGAAGTGCTTATTATTAAATAGATCAAACTTTTAAAATAATTAAAATGAATAATGATTTGATATGAAAATCAAAACTATAACAAGATACTACCTACAAGGATGAATATAAAACAAAAGAAGAACAACAAGTGTTGGTAGGGATACCATCCATTGCCGACAGGAATATAAAACAGAGTAATGACTCTGGAAAAAGAGTTTGGTAACTCTTCAAAGAGTCAAACACAGAGTTACTATATAATACAGAAATACTATTCTTAGGTTTATACCCAAGAAAATTAAAAATGTGTTCACACATGAATTTAGTGGGATTTAGTAATGCACACTTGTAATTCCAGAACTCAGGCTGGGCCAACTTAGTGAGAGCCTTTCTCAAATTAAAAATAATTTTATAGAAGGAGAGAGATGTAGCTCAGTGAAGGACCTAGGTTCAATCCTCAAGATCAGAAAAAAAAAAAAACCTGCACAGAACGATTAATAACAGCATTATTCCTAATAGTCAAACTGTGGAAATAATCTATAAAAATCACCTGATGAATGGATAGATAAAACAGGTAATAACCATGCAACAGAATATTGTCCGGAATAACAAGGGATGAAATACTAACTTGTGCAATCACATGGTAAACCCTGAAAACATTAGTCCCTGAAAAATTCAAGTCACAAAAATCTTATTGAATGAAACTATTTGTATAAAATGTCCAAAACAGGTGAATCACAAACACAGAGAACAGATTGATCACTGCCAGTAGCTGGTGAAGGAAGAAGAGCGAGGGATTGCTAGTGGGACTATCTTTCAGGGGTGATACAAAAATTCTAAAATTGATTTTGGAGATGCTAGTGTACCTCTGAGGACACTACAAAACAATGAATTGGAGCCGGGGAGATGGCTCAGGGGAACAAGCACTTCCCTGGCAAGGACCTGAGTTCAATACCCAGTTCCGAGAAAAAAAAAAAAAAAAAAAAAAAGAACAACGAATTATACCATTTCAAAAGGTCAATTTTATGGTATGTAAATTCTAATCTATAAAGTTGATATAAAAATCAATACACTAATACCCATGTAAAATTAAATCCCTCTTCACCATACATAGGGAAATCTCTTCACTTTTTGTATGAATTTTTTTCATTTATACAGACAATATACATGTACTTTAGAAAGTTAAAACAAAGTAAGTAGGATGAAGGAAGCCATCCTTAGGGCATCCTCAATGCAGAGAGAAATAATCTGCTGTTGCGTAACTTCCTTTCAAAGTTCATAAATTTAAAAACAAAACAAAAAACAGGTACAAGAATTAAGCTTTCATCCTCCATGTTTTATCCCTGGTATTTCTTCGCATTAGTATCTCTGCTAGACTGCCAGAGGACACGGAGGGTAGAGGCAAAGAACTGGAAGAGTGGTTCCGCAACATTGCTGTGCAGCACAAGAATTTTGGGAGCCTTAACAAGCCATACGCACATGCCACTTAAACCAATGAAATCAGAATTTCCAAGGGTGGGACATGGGGCCCCAGGAGTACTGTGATTTTCATGCACATCTGTAACTAAGGTGCACTGGGTATGAGAGTTCTGCCGTTCAAGGTCTCGGTCTTAACTTGTAGAAGCACCACCTATTCCATGGAAATGAAGGCTGCAATTTACATTTATTTGTGGTGGGACTGTATGCATAGATGAGTATTTGTGTGTTAGCATACACATATGCACATCTAGTTTACTGAGAGTTGCACTGACCCACATTCCCAGCCCTTTTAATTTTTTAAAAAATTTATTTATTTGTATTTTAACTTGACGAATGAAAAATAGAAGCAAAAACAGAGAAAAAGATGACAAAAACAGGCTAACATACAACGATACATATGTTACAGATTTTCAAAACATGGATGGCTAATTATATATATATATATATATAATTTTTTTTTAAAATAAAACAATCCAACACAGATCAGCAGTCCACAATAGAAGCAGGTTATCCACAGAAGTTGTTGACTTGAGCCATTCACAGCTTATTCTATTATAACTACTTTATATACCTCCATTTTTATACTTTTCTGCTGGATGGTAAATTCTGAGTCTCCTAAGTTGCCTGAGAGCTGGGCTTGAACTAACCATGTTCCTGGCTCAGCCTCAAGTATGCTGGGATTACAGGTGTGTAAATATAATTTTATGATTTTACCATTTATATTCTTCTGAAATCACCCAGACAGCCATACCAAGTGCTTCGACAAATTATTGGTCTTTTTGTTTCTTAATCATTCCTAAGAGGCCCCCGCGTTTATCTTACCATGTCACTGAAAAAGGAAGCCTCAGCTCACACAGCAACCACAATGAGCTGAGCTGAGCTTTATGTTGGCTCTGCAGAGGTGTGATGCCAATGTCGTAACAGAACAAAGTAGGTATCATCAGCATTATAGTGCAAGAGGCAAAATCTCCGCACAAAGAGGCTACGTAAGCAGTGGAGATGGGCTCTTGAGAAAGATTTTTTGTTTTGTTTTGACCAGCTCAGGCTGCCTTAAGGGTGGGTCTGGTAAGGCAGGTGGATCAAACTGTGGTATCCTGTGGCTGACTGTGTTTTCATGAGTGGGCACTTAAACAACTGAGCTAACTGGCGGGTGCCCCAAGATGAGCTTTTGAACCCACAAGAATTAGTTCTGAGGATTTGTGCTCTGGTTAACTCACTGATGTCTAAATTTCAAGAGCTTTTACATAGTAACACTGCGACAGAGAAGACATATGCCCCAATTTTAACACTATGCTACATGGAAGGAGCAAACCAAAGTGTTCAATAAGTGAAGCATATTTCTTTAAAAATTCAAGTTCTCAGAAATTCTAAGTAGGCAAAACCTTCCGTAATTCTTCAGAAGAGTTACGCTATGGAATGTGCTTGAATTTCTTCTACCTAAATTCTTACCTCCAGTTCTGCTAATGGCCTTCATAGAGCTCCAGCACTAGAATAATTCTAGACACAATTATATTCAAAATTACTCAGTGTTTCCTATCCAAATGTCTGTTGTCAATATAGTGTCACTGCCTGGAAGCGACTTTCATAATAAGTGTCCAAGGGGCTGTGTGCTTCAGGGGGAAGCCCTGTGTATAGGTGTGTGTGCAGGTGAGCAGGTGTGGGTATGCTGATAACTCACCTGTGGAATCTCATTGGTAGGTATTAGTGACTTAAAGGCTGCCATGCTATTAGTGTTATTATTCAACTGGGGCAGAGTGAGGGTGATATTGTATCCTTTCATTTCTCTACTTTTTCTTCTTTCTACCTCTTAAACTTCCCATTTGAATCAATATTTCAAAATAGAAACAAATAATCTAGCATCAGTGGTAGAATTCAAGTTACAAGGAGGGTTTATTCTTCTTCTTTTTTTTTTTTCCTAGATCAAATATCCTTCCAGAAAAAGATTAGTGACAGAGGACCTATTTTCTATGGGTAGGATTGCCAAGTTCCATCAAAATCTGTCATATCTGTTTCCTAGCTCTCCAAAGAAGAAAAACCATCTAGACATTAAGAAGCTATAGTCAATTTCAGGGATTAGGAGTTACACCTTCCATCTGCTTTAGCTATAAAATGCAACTGATAAGAAGAATTATTCAGGACATTGGTTTTCAAACTTTAATGTGTAGCAGAATCATTGTGAGGCTGACAGAAACACGGATGGCCATCTCTAGACTACTGTCTCCAGAGTTTCAGATCAGACCCAAGGCTCTGGGTTTCTACCAAGTCTCCTTGAGCTACTGGCCAGTGGCTACCCTTTGCCAACTCCTGATAGGGAGGGCCCTCATAACATACCTTACAACACTTTCTCTTTCTTCATTTGAGCCTTCAGAGCTGTGGTTTTGAGTCATATTCCGGACTAGTACCTCACATGGTGGAACACTTTCTGCGACTTTAGGTCCTAAGTAAACCACCTCCTTCTCTAACTGTGGTGGGGATAATACTGGTAAAGAAAGCAGCTCTTTTAGAAGAAGAAAGCAAGTTGTCCTCTGAGTCCCTCCCTGACTGTCTTTTAAGTTTCTTACTAAGTATTTGGAGTGAAGTTCAAAAGGAAAAATTTGCAAGGAGTGGCCAGACCAAAAGAAGACTGGCATACTCACCAGAGAGGAAATATACCCAGCCGTGTGGTGATAAAAACCATGGCAAACATAACAAACAGGAGGTCACACATCTTCTGAAACTTGGCATAATTTGCCATTTTGGCAGCCTGTAAAAGGAAAGTACTATATTAATTTAGTCAAACTGATAAATGACAAAATTTCTTTCAATATGCATGAGACCCCTAGAAGATAAAAGATGCACCAAATCTCCTGCTACTTTAAAATGTCACGCATCATACATCAGTATTTATAAATTACCCATAAGTAAGTGAAATGCAGCCTTAGCTATAAGTAGAACTACTGACTGTCACAGATTTAATAAAATATTCAGCAACCTGAAAAATTCAATTATATGGTTGATTTCAGGAAAACAGAGAAGAAAACTGGAAACTTTTGCATTATAGATGATATTAGCAAGCCAGATGCTAGAACAGAAATCTGGCATTAATGGGTCAAAATAGAAAGTGCTACATAATCCTTTAAACTATTACTGAGGCCCAAATACTGAGCTCACAAGCTTGATAAGACTGTATGGAATTTTTCTGCATTTGTTTTCCTTTCCACTTGGAATTATACTTTTTCTTTGAACAGGCACAGGGAGTACTCTGGGATGATAACTTCCTGGCTTAGTCTCAGAAACAGAAATGAGAAAGTACTAGATCCTGTTATTGCGACTAATTCATTTAGGCTGAGTCTTCAAAGCTACAGCAGCGGATCATTTTCTAAATGAACTTCACTAGTGTTCAAAGTGTCTGTGAGAAAGCACTCTCATAATTTATGACAATATTTTAAGCAACTACTTTTCATACACTATAAATTAAAATGGGGAAGAAATCACGTCCTTTTCTCTACCATCATTTCTTCAGATGACTGTCAGAAGAAATGAACCTGAAAACAGAGCTTTGCTTGATTACTTCTTTTTATATTTTTACGCAGAATCCACAGTACATACGCACAGTGATAAATTGAAGATATCTTTTGTCTTAACATTATTTTGTACTTCTTGGAAAATTAAATTACTTGAGCCATACTTGAAGATTATGAACAGTATCTTCAGATGGTATACTTTAATAGCTTTATGTAAAGGACAAAGCTATAAGAGAAATGCATTCCTAATAGGAAATACCCACAGAGTAGGAGGCCAGAGCTCTTAATTTTATGACTGTTTGTAACCCCATGATCTGTGGTAAAAGAAAAAGCATCCTCTGCCCTCTTTGGCTAGGTATACCCTGTAATTTTTCCTTTATATTCATTCATCAGTATTTAACAAATAAACACAAATATGAACTTTTCTAAATGTCTAGGTCATAGGTCCTGTTTCAAAGACCTCATCAGACATTCTTGAGAAAAATTTTACAATGTCAAATGAGAATTCAGATAATAAAGAATACTTGCTTAAATCAATCTAACTGAGATTTCTAGATTCTTTTCTTTTCTGGATAAAAGTAGCAGATGACATCTGAACCAACATTTTCTGAATCTTGGCTCTGCCAAGCACTATGGAAGGGATTTCCACAAGTATTAAAGGTGACTGATTGTACAAGGCCAATTTCAAAACTGTAGGTTGCTGTATAGATTTCTACTTCTGAGCCTGTAGTATTTAATCAGATGATAATTGATCTTCATGGAATTGCCCTTGTGTTAAATATATTTCTTTTTTTAAAAATACATTGAGTAGAGTTGAGCTTGAATCACTTAAAAATCATAGCAACAAACCAGTTTCTGATTTATCTAGCCCTGTAAGGCTATCTTTGTGTTTCATAGTATCGAAGATATTTTTTTAGAAGGATTTTTGAGAAGGATTTTTTTTTTGGCTGGCTCAGGATGTTGAAAGGGAGGGTCTGGTGTGGCATGTGAAGCTGGAAATCGAACTGCAGGTTTGCCCATGCAGGCGCTGAAACAACTGAGCTAACCAGCAAGCCCTCAAGATTTTTTAAATTTAATAAAAAAAATTTATTATGAAAATGTACATGACTCAGCCTTCTATCACAGGGAAAGTGGCCCCTGGAGGGAGGGGGAAGTGCTGCTGCTGAGCGGCTGGCCACTCTTCAGCCTCCATCCAACAGGATGATACCAATTCCCTGTCCCACCCCACACCAGCACTGTTCCGTTGTCATTATTTGCCATCTCTACACAGTCACCTATCACAAAATCCACGAAGGGACTAAGTCCTCAAAGTAGTCCTTAGAAATGTCTGCCACCATTTACTTTCAACAGTAACTTTCTGGCCAACAGCAATGCTTTTGCTCTTGCTGTTGTTAGCTCAGGAGCACGGCTTTGAAGCTGTCATCTACTCGGCAGGCTCAGAGCTCCTTCAGGGCCAGAGTCTTAACAAAGTGTTACATCTACTTTCAACCTTACCCAACTGCACGAAGAGTAGCTTCAATGTTTTAGATTTTTCTTATATTGCAGTAACAGCATACAGCATAACGGAGGGCAATTCTGTTCTATATTCACAGTAACAATAAATGTGACTAAGGTGGTAAACCTGTGGACCAATAGTAATTTTAAAATCTAGAATACAGATTCTAAGATACACTTCTATTCTTTGGAATATGTACTCTTGTAAGTTAATTTAAACCAGCCATGTAAATACATTAACATAAAGAAAAAAGCCTTTTATTTGCCATGATTACTATTGTTGAGCATGATTCTTCTTTTTTTTTTTTTTTTTTTTTTGGCGGAACCAGAGATCAAACTCAGGCCTTTGTGCTTGCCACGGAAGTGCTTACTCCACTGAGCCATCTCCCCGGCCCCTGAGCATGATTCTTTTTTTTTTTTTTGTCTTTTTGAGACAGGGTCTCACTATGCAGTTCAGGCTGGCCTTCAGCTCACTTTGGAGCTGAGGCTGGTCTCGAACTCACAACAATCCTCCTGCCTCAGCCTCCCGAGTGCTGGGATTACAGGCATGCGCCACCATACCCGGCCTGAGCATGATTCTTAAAGCAGTAAGTTCTTAGCCAGGTATGGTGGTGTATACCTCTAAGTACCCACTCTGGGAGGGTGAGACAAGAGGGTTGTAAATTCAAGTCCAGCCTGGGCAAGCTAATGATTTAGTGATATCCTGGGCCAAAATTAGGTACTTAATTAATTAATCAGATACAGGGTCTCACCACACAGTTCACACTAGTAATGATACTCCTGTCTTAGCCTTCCCAGTGCTGCTATTATAGGTGAGGGCCACCACGCCTGGTTTCTGGGGCCAGCAGTACCAGGGATCAAACTTGGGTCCTTACACTTTCCAGGCAGGCACTTAGGCCACCAAGCTATCTCCCCAGGCCTTAAAATTAAAAAAAAATTGCAAACAATAGCTGGTTTGAGGGTTCTAGTTTAATTTCAATATTTACACACAGAGTAGTAAATTCCTTAGTTTCTTTACATAATTTGCAATTCATATACCATTTTCATTCTGAAATAGTAGAAAAATATGTACATTTTCAATAAATCTAATTATTTAATTTTGTTGGGATGTACAGTTTTCATTAACAACACCTAGGTTATCAATTTCCGATAAATCAGTGTGAAATTTATAACACAAATCTATCAAAATTATGACTTTCAATTGTAAAATAAATCACGTAAGGTATGAAACAGTACAAGTTTGCATCCTTCCATTAATAAAGAATGCTAAGATGATCCACTTCTTTGTATGAAAGCTTATATCTGCAGCCTCATTTTCATTAATTTTAGTACAAAGAAACACCCCAGAGTTTCAGAGAACCAGCTAGCACAACACAAAGAACTTATGATCTCGGGGATTTTGAGAGTTCTGCTTTTTGTATTAGTAAAGATGAAGGAAAACTTTTACCTCTAGAAGAGCGTCAGCTGAGTCATGAAGACAGAGGACCAGGGTTCCTACTCGGGCCATGTTGTTGACGTATGAAAAGGTAATCAACAGAATCGATACCAGGTGGTGCAGGAACATAATGCCAAAGTCCTTGAAGAGAGAAAGACACAGCCACAGTAGAGTTTATCCACTTCATAACATTTTTATTCATCCACCAACCAGTAAACTGGTGCTTCCTGAGACCCTCTGCAGGCCTAGAACTAGGGATACTAACATGAATCAGGCAGATTCCCATCCTCTGCAATCCACCATCTAGTGAGACTGACAAAGAAGACCAATACGCATGGAGAATATGGCCAACGCCAGGACAAAAGCCAGATATGAAGTGCGACTTTATTAAGCCAAAGAACCTGAAATGATAGAAAGAACTATCACAAGATTCCAAGCAAAGAAGGGTACTACTCAGAAGGAACTACTACTTTGCTAGGGTTTGGGTAAGTGTCTCCCTGAAGACCTATGTGTAAAAGACTTCACCTCCAACCCATGGTGCTACTGGAAGATGACAGAATTTTAAGAGGGGGGCCTGGGAGAGAAAGCCAAGTTGCTGGGGGTATGCCTTTGAAGATGTCGGAACTCTGGCTCCTTCTACTCCTCTTCTCTTTCCTGGCTGCCATGAGGGGAATAGCTTCTTTCACCATATGTCCCCTTGCCACAGGCCCAAAGACAAAACCCAATCTCTTATAGACTGATATCTCTGAAACTAGTAGCCCAAATAAGCCTTTCTTCCCTATAAGCTAATTTATCTCAAATATTTTACCACAGCAATGAAAACCTGACTAATACAAACTTTAAGAAGATACTCTTAGGAGCAGTACAGGTCACCCAGTCCACTTCTCTGTATACTAGTGGCTGCAATTTCTGAAGGTATAAGTTGTGTTTCTGACTAGTACGCAGCACCTTTAGAAGGACAGCTGGCTACAAGCACAGGGAGAGATCACTGCATAGCTCTCAAACTCGGGCCCAGCAGCCACGCATGGCTCCATGGGTCACAACATAAGGTCTGAAACAGTGCTACACTCTGAAAGCTTGTGTCCAGCTTCCACTTGTATTCTCATGTTAGAGTCTTAATGCCCAAGGTAATGATTTAAGAGTTGGTCTCTGGGAGGTCATCGAACCCGGAGGCCAGGGCCTCATGAGCAGGATTAGGGCCTCTATAAAGAATCCCTGAAGAGCTGCCTTTCACTTTCCATCTTGTGAGGACACTATCCAAAGGTATCATCTTCAAAGTAGGAAATGGGCCCTCTCCAGAACTCTGAGAAGTTTGTGTTTTTCACAAACTATTCATTCTATGGAATTGTTTTATAGATGTCTAAAGCAGGTTAAGGCAGGTGATTCTGGGTTTGTTATCTCATACACTTCTTGGAATGTACATCTCAGGTTAGCATCCTACCTCCTGAACATGCTTCCTGGGGTACTAATATAAGAATCTTAACATGCTAGCTTTTTTTTTTTAATGTATTTGGTACAGGCCCTCACTACACAGCTCAGATGCATAGTAAGTCTCCTGTTTTCAGCCTCCCCAGTGGTGGAATTACAGGCGTGTACCACCACACCCAGACTCGGCTGCCAGCTCAGCATGTAGTATCGGGAAACCAAATCCTGGTCCCTGTGCTCCCCTAAGCAGGCGCTCAGTCCATTGAGCTATCTTGCTAGCCCTAACATATTGGCTTTTCTGAGAGGCACTACACAGGCAGCCCAGAATTTTAACCATTATCTGTTCATAGTCATTGAAAAAACCGGGAGGGCAGAAGTAATACCAAAATGACCATCCCTTTTTTGCTAATTTCAAGGGAGCCTCCTAAGAAAAAAGATCTTCTTTCTCTGATATTACTTCCCAACCATCTGGACATGCTTTGGCATAATATGAAACTTCTGTTACTATAGACTCTTTTACTGATTTTTATTGTAATCTACGTGCATATTGGAGTAAATGTGAATATTAGCTCTAATTGAAGCCTTTTGAAAAAGAAGACTACTCCCCATTTGAACAATTAACCAAATGAAAAGTGCTTTGCAAAACTAATCTATGAATGCCAGGTGTGATGGAACAAGCCTGCAATCCTAGCCCTCAGGAGGCTGGGGCAGGGCGGTTACCACAAATTGAAGGACAGCCTGCACTATATAGTGAACTCAAGACCTGCACAGAAGGATCATGTCTCAGAAAACAAAACAAAACCCAAACTAACCTATGATCAAATCCTGTTTATTAAAAAAACCCAGCAACACATGGGTTAAATCTGATGGAACTTTTCTCAAATAACTAATCTTGGAATTCAGTTTTCATGTGGCCATTTATTCAATATTGATAAAACATATTTATGAAGTATGTAGGGTACCCTATGGCTAGGGAGTAAACAGGGAAACAAAATACAAAAATGATTTGTGCTTGTGGAGCTTATGTATCCTAGTGGGGGAAAGCAGACACTGAGCATAATAAATAAATAAATAAATAAATAAATAAATAAATAAATAAATAAATAAATAATCACCTATCTAGGAAGGTAAAAAGTGCTATAAAACACCACAATCAGGATGGAGCTGTTACTCTACTTCAAGCTGGCCCCACTACAAGCTGGCAGAGGCAGTGTGGAGGTAAAAGCCCTGTGCATCAGCCTTTGAACTCTGATGTGTTCAAGGAACAGCACTGAGCACGGCCAGAGTGAGAGGAACTCAGGCAAGCAGAAGCACTACACTGATTTCTTTTTACAAGCTTCTTTCTACATATCGATAGTACTTTAAAAGGGCATTTTAATTTTGGTGAATCGAAGTAGTAACTCTAGAAGATAATCCCTGGCATATCACTAGTCTCAGTAACACATGTGCTCACAGATGAATTGGGAATTGGAGAGGCCAAGAATAAAATAATTTCTTTCTTTTCTTTTCTTTTTTGAAGCCATACCGGGGATTGAACTCCAGACCCTGTGCCTTCCAGGCAGGCACTTATTCCACTAAGCAATCTCCCTGGCCCTGAGAATAAAATAATTTCTGAAAACAATTTTATTTGCTGCATGAGAGTAGCTGCAAGGTACTTGTAAGTATTCTCTAGTGATACATCCTGTCATCACTACCACAAAACAGGACCAAGTGCTTATTCTGACAAGTGTCTTTTCACCCTTCCTCACTTTCCTCTGAAAGTGGACTATTCCTCTGTATATTCTGAAAATGGACAACTGGATCTATTACATAACGGACAACTGGGTAATAGCCCTCAGGTTGGTGGATGCCCAGCCAGACTATTTTGACTTCTTCTGGCTTTGCACTGACATTGACAACCAGGCCAGGCACAGACATCAGTTCTCCTCAGATTCAAGTTCACGGAGAACATGGCAACCCTTGTGTGCCTCCTCAGGTTGGAGGTGCCTTGTTCTTTCTTCTGCACCCATTCATCTCTCATGGTTTCTGTCCTGGTCCCCAACTCACAGGGTCAAAGGGACACTGTCTTTTGGGCCTGTCTTTATCAATCCTTGCTCTATAGTTTTCTACACCGACAGCTATGTGTTTCCAATTTCTATTCTTCAGTTCAACTCAATTAAAAATTGCTTTTGAGTGAATTTGTCTGTGGTTAAAATAATTTGTATTTTAAAACAAAAGCTCAATAAAATTAAAACCAGCACCTTTCTAGACATGACTAGACTTTTCAAGAATATGTACATCTTCTTTAGCTTGATGGAGGGTTATGGAGGGTATATTGCATGACAACCAAGTTGTAACCCAGATTCCAACTCACAAATTTTGCCATTTTTGGTAAGGGGATCAATTTCCTCATCTGCACAGAGTGCACTACGTGAAAGCCAGCAATGCTATCTATAATCCTAGGCTTGCTCACTGCGGTAATGAGGCAGCATTGGGAGCCCGTAGCCTACTCATTTCCTACCTGGAGTGGGAGGTGAGCCTGTGACAGAAGCAACAACACGAGCGCACATCCGCTCCTTAGGGCCTGCTGCAGTCACTACAGTTTGATATTTGAAAAGTCAACTTAAACAAATTTAACTGGAGCTGCATGTGATTTTTCTCCTCTGGCAACTGCTTCACGTTTGTGGGAAATCATCCACATTCTTTTATTACCGAGATAACCGGGGTGCTAGTTTCCTAAATGTGGTCAGATAACTTTTTGAGTGAAACTCAATGATTTCTCCCACTCTCCGTTAGTGCAGTCTCTGAGCTAGTCACACCGCGTTGGTGAGACACAGTGCTGAGGCAGAAGACGCACCTGTGTTGCTTCAGTGACCTCTACCCTGAGGTGCTGACTTGGAATTCATGCCACCGGGTGGCCTCTTCTACACTCCTTCCTTTGGAAGCATATTTATATCTGTGCCGAGGTCCCTGGCGGACAAGTAACTATGGCTGTACCACGAGTTTAATGAGTAATTACATGCAGGTGCAACTTCATAGTTTGGGCTACTTTTGCAATTCTGATATTTTTATAACATCTTGGCTTTCCTTAAATCATTAAAAATAAACTGCCTTAGGCATCTCATAAAAGCTGAAGTGGTACTGTTTTCCAGTGGAAGAGGAAATCTTTTCTCTCCGAGCTATTATTTATTAGGTTCTGTCACCTGGTGTACGGTGTTCTCTAAGATAACAGAGGCTTCAAAACAATAGCTCAGTTGAACTGGAGCTAATTTATCAACTTATATATTTTAAACTGTTTCCTAAATATAATTAAAACACACAATGCTTAATTCCACAATTCAATGAGCTTATGTTTTCCTACACTTAACACACAGATTCTGAAGTCTAACTGGCTGAACACCTAACCAGAACAATTACCTCCATATTTCCTATTGTTCAGCCCCGAATGATGCTTTTGACTCGGTGAAAAACTTTTTTCCTTATTTTAGAATGAATAAATATAAATAGATTAAAACACTTACAGAGGATTAGAACCTTTTTATAATTAAGTTTCCTAATTTATATTTGATATAAACATCAACACAATGTCCCTGAATAAATTAAGATTTCTTTGAATATCAAAGCCCTGTTTATTAGACAAAGTTGCTTTGTGAAGATGATTTCTGCATATAAATCCCTTGGACCTAGAAAACATTGGTTTTATTACTGTGGGGCTCACAGTCCTGCCCATAGCTGTAGACCAATTTTCATTATATTCACATTTGTATGAATATGAAAAAGGCATGAATAATGGAATTGGTCTTGTACATTTCTGCTTCACAATGAAGCACCTCTAATGAAAGCCACACAGCCATGCATTTACATGTTGTTCACATCCTTTCACCTCGACACATTTTTCTGAGTGCGCATGGAATCTCGTCCAAAAAGCATTTTTAAACAAAACTGTCATTTTGGATTTTTATCAATATAGGATGGGAGATTTCCATCTTCCTACTTACAACTGTGGAAAGTGATCAGTGAGAGTGTAGACACAGGCTTGCAAGAGAGTATTATCATTTTAGAGTGAAATGTCTTTCTATGTTTTCTGTAGCAGCAATAAAATAAACTGTGATCCTAAAGCCCTTATTCAAGATGTACATGGAATAAAGGAGCATTTTTTTCTTTTTCTTTTTGAGACAGAGTCTCACTATGCAGTTTGGGTTGGCCTTGTGCTCACTTTTGTAGTCCCCAGGCTGGTCTCGAACTCATAGAGATCTACCTGGCTCAACCTCCCAAGTTGGGATTCGAGATATGAGCCACCATGCCCAGTTCTGGGGTCGCATGGTGGATGCCTACAAATGGGGCCACAGCAGTGGGCCAGGGATCCAGGGCCGAGACTCATGGCATGTGGGGCCAGGGATCAAGCTCACTCGGGTCCTTGTGCTTACCAGGTAGGTGCTTATGGGTTTAATAAAATACATATAGTTAATGAACTTGCAATCTAACTCATGAATGGAAATCAGGTGGTTAAGACTAGGTTACCTATTCAACAAATTTTCAAACTTTCTAAGAAACAGAAGGACAGCATCACTCATCCCACTCCTTGTAACTTTCTTATTTGAATCACCAAGGCATGTAAGAATTTGTTTGATTTTCAACATGCTCTTCTTTCCAGAGATCAGTAACAGCTTCTGTTCTTTTCACTGGGATTTTGCAAGGTAGGAATGAAAGTCAGATGCTCCAAGCAGGATCTGTGTGAGGAAGTGCACTTGCAAATGTAACTTGGCACTGCGAGAGGGGGTGGCACCTAGGGCTCTAGCTCCATTCCAAAATGAATAAACAGATGGTGAGGAGGTCAGGCAACAGTGAAGCATGCCAAAAATCATCACAGTGTAACAGCCTTTCCATCGGCTGCATATGAAAATCTAATAGGTTCTCAGCCCTTGGAAATGAGTTTTTTAAGGTCCTCGTGAACAGCAGTAGTATACCTTTTTTAAAACAGAAAAGCAACCCTCAAAATAGGGCCCCAACAAATCTTAATATTAAAAATAATGTTATAACCAACCTACATCACTCAAGCAAAAAAAAAAAAGAGATCTAGCACCAACAATTCTTAACATACTGTTAGCTTGTTTGTCTTGGCTTAAGAATATTTCTAAAATAAGTAACAGAAGTTCTAAAGCTTTAAAATTTTGGTTAAAGCAAGACAAAAATCAAACAGACTGAAAATCTGCTTAGGACTTGAGACAATGACTAAAATGAAGTCTATTTAGAGTTAAGTACAGAGCTTAGTCAGTTCAAAGTCGTCCCACATTATGTAATTTGAAGAAGCTGATGTCTTTCTCTTCCTAGCACGTGATGTGATATAAATGCCAATCTCTGGGTATTTGTAGTCTGTAATTTTTCTGGTTGTCACATTTTAACTGGCCTTGAATTTGGGCTCATTACAAAGAGAATTAGTTAAATGAACCATTTAAAAATGACATTTCAAATACCGCTCTTGAAAATTATAACTAAGATTCACTTTTAGTCTCATGCACAGCCCATCTATTGTGGCATAAATATTTATGGGAAACTTTGGGAAGGAATGAAAAAGTGATTCATTTGGGAAGTGTTTGTGCAAATTACGAGGAGGAGGAGTCTTTTCAGTAGTGAGTGAATTATTTTCTTTCTCTAAAATTCAGTCTGTGGATAAAACTCCATCCATACTAAAATGAGAGTTAAATTTGTTTCCAGATTCCTCCCTAACAGATTAGATTTCATGAGACTGATAACTGCCATCCATAAATTTCATTCTTAAAAAGTAACTGCTAAGAAAGTAATTGAAGACTTCATTAATTATGGCTACCATCACAATGACTGAGAATGTGTGAAGTGATTTAAGCATTTCCCTGAGCCACCCTGAAATCTAATAACTCCATTGTTCACCAATGGGCACATCAGGTTATTCTACTTTAGATAAGAGAAAAGCAAAAGAGCCCATTTCTAAATAAAGTTTTATTGGAACACTCCCATGCCAATGTCCCCCCCGCCCCCATGGCAGATTTCTTGCAACAGAGGCAGAGGTG
This sequence comes from Ctenomys sociabilis, assembly GCA_004027165.1. Lineage (NCBI taxonomy): Eukaryota > Metazoa > Chordata > Mammalia > Rodentia > Ctenomyidae > Ctenomys > Ctenomys sociabilis. The sequence goes on along the minus strand of PVKA01001984.1, from coordinate 64,663 downwards.
AGCAATTGCAATAGAGACTACAGCCCCTACAAGTTTAAAATATTATCTGGGAAAAAAAAATTATGTGGTCCTTCAGAAGAAACTTGGAATTTGCATTCTGGATGCAGAATCTTATAAGCACATCTTAGAGGAAACTTACTCATGTTATATGAGATGTGGTAATCACACGGTCTTATGTCCAACTTTACCACATTTTCTGCTGACAAAAGATGCGTAAGAGATTTCAATGCCATAGCTTTTCTGAAGTAACCCATTAAATATTACCCTAATAAATCATAAATCAAGAGCTCTGGTGGGTAGTTCCTCTATCAAAAGTTTCATGATCAATTATGACAACCACAATTCAAGATCATTTGAAAGGCAAGGAGTTTCTTCCACAGCTTCTAAAAGCAAAGGCTATCTGTTTGCCTCTCTCTGTTGCTAGATGTGTCACTGCTTTGTGGCTTTTAAAAAGAGATACAGACGAGCTAGGGAGTTGCTGTGTAAGCAGCTTCTCCCCAATCTTTCTCCTGTGGAACATTTATGGTGCTGCTTCGAGATCAAGGACTCGTAATCTTGTCTACTGTGAATTATTTAGCTAATATTTAATCTTTAATTGATTTTATTACTGTGTAAAAGGATGCAATAAAATTTTATTTGTGAATAGAACACAAGGCGATAGTGCTACTAATCACTTCCGGTGGGCCAGGCCAGAGCCTTACCTCAATGCCTTCCCCTCCCCATGAGATGCAGCCTCTCCAGATGTAGGCTGCTTACAATGACGTTGACTTTAAAAAAAAAAAAAATCTACTTATTTACTTGGTACAGCATCTCACTACACAGCTTGGACTCATAGTGATCCTCCTGCCTCAACCTCCCCAGTGCTGGGATTACCTGGTTTCAGGGCTGGCACAGCACACCTGGGGTTCCAGGGCCAGCATAACATACGCTGAGGATAGAACCCAGGTCCTTGCACATGCCAGGCAGGTGCTTAGACCACTGAGCTATTTCCCTAGCCCAATACAATAGATTTATAAAATTATACAGACATGTCATGTTCTTACTGAACTTTAGGTCCTCAGAAGAGTTATATCACAAGCCTTACAGGATCACAAGTACCTGGAACCAGAACGTGATTGATATGGATTTTCTGGGCCATGTTTACCTTTCCTTGGCCCAGGCACTTTAGCTTGCATGGCTTTTAGTGGGGAAGGGCACTTCTGAACCATTTTAGATACATTCCCTGGAACAATTGGAAGGGACGCACAATTAACAGCCTCAATTCCATTTTTTGCAGCATCTCTGGGACAAAGGCAATGGCAACAGCTTGAGAGAGACAGCCAGGTGAGTGGAAAATACTCAGAAGGATCAGTAGGGGGCAGCCTATGCTCAATGAAAATGAGATTGCAGGCCACAAAAGCCATCCTCTTCATTTGTACTGCAGAGGTCCAAAATTACAACCAAACAAAGACTGAATTTTGTGCTTTAGACAGAAAAAAACTCCTCTCCACCAGGTCAACAGGCTTGGGCTGGCGCTACACGCTGTCAGGCGGAGTCATAGGAACTATTACCTCGAGCATCAGCCTCCTTTCCCTTTCCCCCTTCTTCCTTCATCTTCCTGAGCACTCAGAGCTCTAGCTGTAGAATTTACTCAAAGAAAACACCCAGAGCTATCACTGTAGATTTTACCCTAAGAAAACATGCAGAGCTCTAGTGGTAGAATTTACTCTAAGCATCTTGATTCCAGGTTGATCTCTGGCCATGAAGTTGTTTTTGGTGGTTTTTATTTATTTTGCTTTGTTTTATGTTTTTTCTTTGTTTGGGATGCTTCAGTTTTTCTCTGTGCCGTTTTTTTTCCAAGCCCCGCTCTGGGGAACACCTAACCACCCTCTAATTTGTGTACTAATTCTTCTGTGCCAGTGGCATTGATACTGCCAGTTATTCTTAACCACAAAGTGAGTGCTGCTTTGAATTCCATTTTATGGTTGTGAAACTGAGGAAACAAAATTGCTCTATGGTGACCAAGACTAAAACCAGCTGCAAATGTAGTTCTGTATGACTCCAGAGCGCAGGCTACTCTATAATCAGCTGCTTTCCAGAAGGAAAGGTATGAGGAAAGATGACTGAGGAAGAAGGTGGCAGACAGAGGCACTTTAGAAAACACATCTGAGGCAGAAAGAGGAGTATCCCTGGAGGGTGGGATGAGATAGGCCAAGGAAAGCCCAGGCAGGGAGTGGCCCTGGGGGGGCAAAGGGAAGGAGAGGAGCAGGACATGCTGATATTCATGAGGGGGAGGCACAGGGGAAGTTCATGATTCTAGGAAGGTAGCTACCACGAGCCAAATTGGGTATTTTCCCCACTACCAATGAGAAGACGACTTGGGAGGAAATTCCCAAATGAAGAGGAATTTCCAGGGGCCAGTGGCACCTCCTGCTAGGGTGGGACACCATGGCACACGCTGAGCTCTCCTGTACCATGAACAGAAGAATCTGGCTGGTATGTACAGCCCCAGGGATGCCCAGGGACAGCTGTCTGACTGAGACCCTCAGTTGGCAAACGATGGTCAGAGAAAGCTACCAGTTAAAGCAGCCTTTGAATGAAATTCCATGAATCATAGGGAGGAGCTGCTTGGGGTGTGGATATAATTTAATGAAATGAGCGGCTTCTTCCCTCCTTATGGTCTGAAGATACAGTAGAGAAAAACAAACAGGATGGAAGCCCAAAAGTCAGGAACAATCTGCCTTGAAAGAAATCTAAGCTTCCTGGAGGGTAGGATATTTGGATTCTAATCATAAGGAGACACAGAGCAACTTTGCCCAGGTGTCAACAAGTAGCAGCAGCAAGTGACACAGGGAGAGTTCTGCATCATTTGCCACCCTCGCAGATGATCAGATGTCATCTACTGTGATTTTAGTTTATAAGCAAAGAAAGGACCTGATGACACAATCTGAAGCACGGCCTCAGAGTCACAGTCTCAGGAAAGACCCTGGGCCAGCAATTTGCAAATATTTAGGTCCCAGGACCACTTCATATTCTTTTCTTTTTCTTTTTTGGGGAGCAAAATTATGTTTATTAGTAAAGCACCAACACCATATTCTTCAAAAATACTGGAATTTTATTTGCCTCAGGCTTATGACTTGCAACCAAAGACATTGTGCAAAGAAAGCAAAGATTAAGTACACTTTAGAGACAGAGACAATAACACTGGTGACATCAGAAATCAGGTGGACAAAAGAAGCCAACCGGTACACTATATAAATTGCAATATTCAATAGTATTTTCAATAAAATTCTCTTAAAACAAAGAGAAAAAATTAAGCAATGTTTACAGTAGACATAAATCTTATACAATTTAAAAAGCATTTTTCAGATCATAGAGCATAAAGTAGAAAAATGCATATGAAGGTGAAATCTAATTACTGTGCATTTATCACCTATTAAAGCTACTTATATGTACCCCACTGTAAAAAAAAAACAAAAAAAAACAGACAACTAAAAATTCTGAAAATTGCCTGATGAAAAATAAAATAACCTGTGGCTTTTAATGGCGTTTCCTGGTACCAGTGCTACAAAAGACAAAAATCTCATCCAAACAGGTGATAAAACCAGGCACAAACCTTTACCAAATTAGACCTACCCAGAGACATACACCATCCACCCGCATTTTCCATCAAAAGCTTTTGTTTGTTTTAATTTTTAAATCTTGGAGGCCCATTTGGTCACAACATGTTACAAACTTTGTGTGTTTTACACGATATCATATGTTTGTCTAGCACTACTCTACAGCTAATTTATAAGATGAGGACACAGAAGGAACCCAGTGCCCACAGGACATGTGAAGCCACTGGGCAGAAATGGGAGAGGGGAGGAAAAATATCTAGTTCAAAGGGGAGGGGGTCACTCATCAGTCCTACTTGCTTCTGACTGGTCATTTTCATCCTGCTCTTCACTGCTGTCAAAGTCACTCATTCCTGGCTCTGCTTTTCCTTCATTTGGCCTTTTCTGACCTTTTCTTTTGTCCTGGCCTTTCTCATCTCTCTTGCTGAGTTTGATTTTCACCTTAACAGGTTGTGCCTCAGACTCAGACTCCTCTTCATCTTCCTCGTCCTCTTCCTCATTGCTTTCTTCTCACTTTCTTCCTCTTCGGCAATTTTCTGCCACTCACTTAAACACTAACTGTAGGACGATGGAGTCTTCATAGATCTAGGATCCCTCCAAGTTGAATGTCTGAGCACTGTGACACAGAAACATGACATCTTTCTCCAGGTCACCCATACTCTGGTACTCATGATTATGAATTCTTTCCTGTATTTTTTTGAAATCCACTGGCTTTCTAATTAATTCATAGCATTGTGGTAACCCTCTCCTGGAAGGTAACTGAATGAAGACTTTACTGAGCTGCCGCCCTGAATTATCTCTGTCGTTGATCACAGTATCAGTGATAGTGCTCATGTGTTTTGTCAGTTAGGAGGGATTTGGTGACAGCTTCTTGGCTGGAGGGCGGCCTCTCCTCTTCTCAGCTTTTTCTACATCTCCCTTCACAGGATCTTTGTCCACATTTCTTTGTCTTTTTTCTCTTTTTAAGCCATACTTCCTCTTCCATTTCTTCCAAATTGCCATCTTCAATGGCCCCATAGTTTGCCTCTAACATAGTTCACAAACAACTACAGGCCTCTGGCTCAGACCAGCCACTTAATATTCTTAAAATCATTGGGGATACCAAAGAGCATTTGTTCATATGGATCCTACTTATTAGTATTTACTGTAGCTGAAGAATTTTTAAAAACCAAGACTATTTATCAACATAAACTAAGGACAAATTTCACTATGTATCAAGAAATGTTTTTATGAAAGATAATTACATTTTTCCAAAATAAAAGTTGAAAAATTGGATGAGAAGACTGGCGTTGTTTCACATCATTGCAAATCTCTTCGTATCTGGCTCAGTGCAAAAAGAGCTGGAGTCTCACAACTACACATTTCCATTTGGTTTATTGTGGATGCTGATCGGGTTTAAGCATTTTACAAATAATCCAATATCACACGGATAGGTATTTGGACAGGGGAGGAGCACCCTATTGCCATTTTTGAATGGTTGTTGGTGGGTATTTGGCTTTGACACTGCACCTAAAACTGACAAGTCAGAAATGCTTCAGGATGAATTCCAGTGTAGAATCTAAAATTCTATCAGTGTAGTGCATATATATATATATATATATATATATATATATATATATATATATTTTTTTTTTTTTTTTTTTTTTTTTTTTTTTTTTTTTCCTGTAATTAGGACAGGATCTACAAGGTCCACAGAGTCTCACAATGTAGAGGGGACTCATAGTGATCCTCCTGTCTTCAGTCTCCCAAGTGCTGGGATTACAGGCGTGCACCACTATGCCCAGTCTCAATCATTCCCCTGAGGGATGGGGCCAGCAAGGCAAGCCAGGGATAGAACCCTGGCCGCTGTCCTCTGCCTAAGCAGGTGCTTTAATACACTGAGCTATCACACCAGCCCAGTTCACATTTCATTGCATTACAATCCATTGGTCTGTCCCACTCTTTGAATACGTCTTCCACTCACGTGTGATTTCAGACTACCATGCACACTAATCATTTAGAAAATAATGGTTCATAACTTAATGATATGTTTTTCTATGCAATAAAAATCTCACCAGAAAAGTCTAAGTACTAAAAACACTCTCAAGCTCTCACTGATAGACACAAGTTTTCCAATCATTTATTTATTTATTTATTTTGCTTGAAAGCTTAAGTTTTACCAAGGGCCAATAATGTCAGTTGCTTTTCTTCAAACAACTGGACAAGCTCACTCTGCATTTTCATGAAAATGCCTGAAGAATACAGTTGGAATAGCACAGGCTGTCACCTATTCTTTCAAGTAAAAATGGATTTCTGTGGGGGAAAAGCTGTTTAGCTTACGACACAAAGAACTAAATGCACATGACTGCTTGAAACACTGAGGTGTATTACAATGCCACCAGGCTCTAGGCTGAATGCCCATTCTGTCACCCAGAAACACTTAAATGTCTCTGCAAGAACAGAGATTGAATGCTTTTTACTCTTTCAGCAAGGGCATTTTCAAGTGGAACTAACTTTTTTTTTCTACCCACAAGTGTGTGGCAATGAATGACTACCAGCACAGCGTAGTACTGCTCCCAGCAATTTAGCCTATTTTCACCTTTGTATTCTCAATGTGAATTTTTACAGTAGCAAAAGCAAATACCACATCAGTACTTCCATGAAAACAGCTTTGATTTGAAGACCTCCTGGAAAGGTCCTGATGGTCACCAAGGATCCCAGTGCCCACACTTTGAGAACTGCTATATGGATAAGTTATTTCCATATGTCTCTCTAGGAAATACAAATTAGCCCATATTATTGATAATAGTGGCGCCAGTCAGGATAAGCTAAGTTCTGGTGCCATAATCAAGTCTTTAAATCTCAGAGTGGTGGTCAAAGACTTATTGTTACCTACCACATGCTACCTTGGGTGGGGTGTCCTGTTTGCCTGAGTCACGCGAGGACTCGGGCTGATGGAGCAGCCTCTGTGTTTAATGCTGCCAGTCAATAGATAGAGGGAAACAGAGATCTCCAGAGGGTCTCACAGAGGCAGTAAGATATTCTTGCCCAGAACTGACGTAAGCCAACTGGTTACAGCCTATTAGTCACATGGTGCACTCCACCACAAGACGGGAAAGGGGTAAGGATACTGAGAAGTACAATCCTAGACTAGCTGAGGAGAGCTGGCAACACTTGACGGCCAGGCAGGCAGATGGACTCTAGAGACCACGACTTTAAGCCACTCTGCCCATAGCAATGTTTTGTGAAGAGGAGGAAAAGGAAGAAGAAGAGGAGCAGGAGGAGGAGGAGTAGAAGAAGAGAAAACCTAACTTTTACTTAATGATAATTTAAATGATTGTGCCTATTATAAGATGTCTTTCCTATTTTCCTTTTGCTAGAATGTCTTTTTATTAAGTAATGATGATAAATTTCCACAGAAAAGCAAAACATTATCAATTTTCATTTTTTATTTTTTTTTCTGCCAAAAGTGAGGCTTGAACTCAGGGCCTCTGCACTGAGCTACACCCCAAGCCCCTTATCTTCTTTGAGACAAGACCTCACTAACTTGCTAAGTCACCCTGGCTGGGTTCAAACTTCCAATCCTTCTGCGTCAGCCTCCCACATGCTGGAGTTAAGTCATGTACCCCCATACCTGGCTGTATAACAACCTTAAATTAGTTCTCCTTTATAATTATTTTCTTAAATTTAATTGATAAAAAGTTTTTGAAATCAGGGAGTACTAATTTTGGGTTTATTTTAACACTGGGCTTCAAATCAATTGAATTTTGATTATGTGCCAGGTACTATTCAAGCATTGTACCAGAGAGTTTCACATACTTTATTTCACTGAAACCTATGTCATAATGTATCCTTATAAGAAGGTTAAAGCATGCATCTTCCTTTAGAGGAAAGACTTGCCCCATGGCTGGGCTCCTAAGGCAGCTAAAGCACTCAGGGCAGTGGATGCCATTTATTCTCTGCAAAAAAATTACCACAAACCACACATAAGCCTGTCAGTGAGTTTCCTTCCGCACTTGATCATCCTACCTTTCTCTGTCAGGAATCTTTGACAGCATGTGATGTTTCCTTCAGGTTAACATCAAGAAAACAAGTGGATTTTGCCGGTCGGGCCCAGTTACTCAGCCAAGGAAGCTTTCCTGACAGGAGCAGGACCTACTGGCAAAGGGTCCAGGCCTCTGAGCCAACAGCGGCTTAGTGGAAAGGGACACAGGTTTCGACAAAAGCAAGCTGTTAAGAGCTCAACACAACAGTATTTATTGCCTCCCTGAGAGAAACGTTAGATGCATAGGAGAAATGTTCATTGCAAACAGAAGCTGAAGGATAAGTGCTTTAACAAAAATTAAGCCTTGGGAAAAAGAAAATGTTTCAAATAGTACTGAATGCCAAGAATACGCCTAGTGTTTGAAGAAGAGATCTTAATTTTTTTTTAACAAAAGAAAGGAGAGAGGAATAGAGAAGAGCAAAGGGGGCCGGGAGGATGGCTCAGTGGAATAACCGCTTCTCTGGCAAGTGCAAGGGCCTGAGTTCAATCCCCCGGTCCACATACACACAAAAAAAGTGTTAAAAGAAGAGCAAAGGAAGGAAACATCCCCCAAAGAACTTACATATTTTTGTAGCATGTAATATATAAGTTATGAGCCCATTACATCTTGGTTGAGCCCTCTCACTCCTGCCCTCCAAAGAGTGACAAACACACTGACTAAATAAATATCAAGTTTGGAAATGGCCAAGAGGCAGTGTGGCAATGAGAAAATCTTCCCTCAGGTTTGAACTCCTGAGTCTTAAAAATGGTGAAAAAGGGTTGTGAATGTAAAAAGCCTTTTTAGAAAGATTCATGAAACTAGTCAAAATAAGTGATTTCTAAAACTCACTTAGGATACTGAGTCTGGCTGGGGATATAGTGGCACAAGCGTCTGCTTGGCAAGGGCAAGGTCCTGAGTTTGATTCCTGATTCCTCCTCCCCCCAAAAAAGAGGTACTGAAAAAAGTTTGAGGGATACATTCAAATCCAACATTCATAAATCCTGGCCCCTGTCTGAAAATAACCATTCAATGTCATTTAATAGAGGAACCAAAGAGACTTTGGACAGCTCTCCAGGAACTCTCAGGAACAGTCTTCAGAAGGTGGCTCCTGTGCTTACTGCCGCTGATATCTTCCAACAGCTGCACTCTATGATTAAGAACTAGCCTGCTTTAGGAGGCTCAGTTACCATAATGAAGGTGCAGGTGTTTGTATCTAGCAACCAGAACACCCACTGGTAGCGGGAGCTGCAGCTCCTCCAGGTAGAAGTGTCATAGGTGCGGGCAGCAAGTGGGCCTTCTTTATGTCCCCCACCAAGCCTCAAGCACCCAAACAGGGCACTATTGGCAGGAGACTAGATCCCAGCTCACTTGAAGTTAGGAGCGGGGCATGACCTGGGAAGGTTTTGTTCCTTCCCTGGTTCTCCCCTGTCTGTCCCTGGTCCCCCTGATGCAGCTTTCCTTTCACAGAGCCCTTCATGTCAGGGAGCCAGAGATCATGGACTGACACCTCAAAAGCATGCGCTCAAGTGCAGCTGTCCTCCTTTATTTATTTATTTATTTTTGATCTGAGGTTTCTTTTTTGTTGTTGTTTTTTTTCCATTTATTTTTATTTTATTAAAATACAAATGTCAATCAGACAGTTTCAAAACACCTTAACCATACAGAGTCGATGAATTAATACATTGCAAACTGTTTTCATAACGTTTTGGTATTGTACAAGGTGCATACATGATATTATATTTACAGGTTTTTTTATAGCTGAATTATATCAAAAATTCAATAAT
>PVKA01001984.1:0-55179 GCA_004027165.1 Ctenomys sociabilis | reverse complement strand
GTTGCCTATCATAGAATTATGTAGAAGCACAGCGTTATGTCCTCCTTTAAACTGCAGGCACCGGGTGTTGTGTGTCAGCCATGAGAAGGTGCTTAGGGCACACAGGCACCAGGAGAGCTCTCTAAGATAGGAGGGCAGCAGTGGGAAGGGCTCTTATTAAAACTTCTGCTGACTCATGAGCATGTCTGGTAGTGGCCAAAAGCCCACATTCGACAGGCACCCAGAACGAGCTAGGTATGCCAGGCACATGCGAAGGTCCTCTGGCCAACAGATGAGGAAAGATGTTGCTACATCTTTTGAGGATGGGATTTTGGAAGACAAGGACAAATACTTGTGCTTAATGAACATCAATGATTCCTACAGTATCCCTGATTCTCACTAGCAAAAGAGGGACCAATAAAAAGACAATGAGCTATAAAAGGCTTACTAGCCCTAACATCAAGGGCCTGGCAGGGCAGGACCAGAGTAGCGCCCATGTCTAATCTAAGAGTGAATCAAACAGGACTTTCCTTGGCGAGCTCCAGCTGTACTTCGCTCCCACACTCTATGGCCTTGAAAAGCTAACACAAACTCACTGTGCATCAGTTTTCTTAAGTTGAATAAAAAAGAATGTTCCACCTTTCTGTTATGGAAGTATGTGGTGTGACTACCCGGATGAAAGGGCTACTCAGAAAGAAAATTCAGAATCAGCCCTAGTGTGATAGCTGGGATACTGCAGATAATTAGTCTGTAGGTTCTGGCTACGTGGAGAAAGGCTTCTTATGGATGGAAGATGTTTCGGTCACCCACATCACAAACAATCTTTCAGTGTTTTCAGGAGGTTGTGCAGAGTGTAGGGTGCAAAGAGTAAAGGAAGCGCAAACTGTGGACACCTAGAAGTCACCTGCCATGCTGAAGGCAGGCTTGAAAGGGATTATCCACTTCTAAGAATCCAATGATAAACACCATGTTAGGGTCTTGCAGCCATAAAATTCAGGAAAGGCAGCTCTGTGCTGGCCAAACGGGCCGCTGCTTGTGGGTGGTGGAGGGAGTGCACTTGGTGAAAGAGGGACTCGGGTTCTAGGCCACGGACTCATAAGTGCTTCTCAGCAACCACTTGCACTTGTAATTTAGCAGATCACTGGCCAAACCAAAGATGATACAGTACTGTTCTCCACCCTACTCTGCACTCCATTTACAAAGGAACTGATCCATTTAAACTTGGTGCTATACCGTCAAGATAAATGTGCTCTGCTTTCTATGGTCTGAGTGTATCTTCCTCAATGTGTACGTTAAAATTCTCATGTCCACAGTAATAATATTAGGAGACGGGGCTCCTGGGAGGAGACCTCTTGATTTGATTCTGTGGCCTTATCAAGGAGTCCTGAGAACTGTGTTGTTCCTTCACTGCAGGAGGGAACAGGGAGAAGGAGCCATTGATGAGAAAGTGGGGTCACACCATGCACGGAACCTGCTGGCGCCCTGACCTTGCACTGCTCCTCTTCCAGAGCTGCGAGGAACACATTCCTGCTGTTTATAAGCTACCATGTCCCTGGCACCTGTGACAGCAGGCCAAGTGGACCAAGACTTGGCTCTTTGCTCTGTGTGGAGTGAAAAGGGAGAGGCAGGTCTCCACACCATTGGCATACAATATGGCGACTGTGGGGAACTGGTAAATACAGGAAGAGTTGTCAAAAACCCTGAGAGAACAAAATGAGGCTTCAAAGAGGTTACCTTTGGGCTAGAAAAGGGCAACACAGGGCACATTCTAGTCATAGACAGGCTCTTGGTAAAAACAAAGGTGAGCAGGGAAAAACTGGGTGTCTTTGCAGCTGGAGTTGATGAGTATGTTAGGTGTGCACGGCAGAGTGGGGGAGGAGGGTCTGTTGTGCTGTTTACAACTCTGCCAATAGCTTGGGCTTGTCTTGAAGGTTTTAGAAACTTAGGCAGCAGGAAGACAAAAACAACTGTTAAACACAAGGAACATTTAGGAGGCTGTTTTGTCAGGCTGGGTCAATGCAGAGAGGATGTCAGCGATATCAAAGAGTTGAGACCAGGAGAAAAGGAGCAGGAGCAAGGCAAGGAAGAGTTCAAGGATAAGCTTCCTTCCTTCCTTCCATGATTCCTGACTGGAGGACTAAGGAAAAAGGGCAAGAGCAGGAGGTCATGTCTTCAGTTGGGAATATTTGGCATGTCAGGCTACAGCCTCAATCACAAAATAAGGATAAACAAAACATAATCTAATTGGAACTGGAGTTGTGGTAAGGATTAAATAACCAATAAAAACACTAGCACTATTTGTAACCAAAAAAGTACAAGGGTGGATCCAAAGGACAGCTGGGCCAAAGAAACACAATGAGATAGCCTTGAAGGACTGATTCAAATGGATGAGAATCTTGAAAAAATGGCGTCATGGTAGAACTAAGCAATACATAACCAAAGTACTGAGTGTGCCAGAGGTTGGTGGGGAGGATGCCAGAGGGGCAGATTTAGCACTCGGGAGATCATGAATACTCTCGGCAAAAGCAGTTACACTGGAGGAAGCAAGAACACTGTTCACCTCAGAATGTTACATTTCTGAGACATATTTTGACAAGAGATAACCCTTTAATTGGGAAATTCACTCAACAGGGATGAAACACTAAGACTTTTCTCTTTCCCAGGAACTACAAATAAAATTTTTCTTCTCATTTAATCTAGGCAGTGAAGGGACTTAGGAACCAAACAGAGAGCAAATTACTACCACTGGGACTCACTGCTGTATTTTTCTCATGAATGAAAGAACACTGGGTTGTTTGGGAAGAGTGAAGGGAAAATGGGAACAAAATACAAATTGGCATGAGCAGAGGACTTTCTTTAGCAGTGAGGAGAGTTGTAGCTAGTTCTGCCAGGCAGAAGGAGGTGAGTGCCCTGGGGACAACCCCCACCTGCCAAGGGCCATTAACAACATGTTTGTGAGCACTTTACGACATAACCGCTCTTACCTTCCTTTTGATATCAGTGAACTGGGAAAACATTAAAGACCAATAAAATGACAGCTCCAGGATGTAATAGTAGTGAAGGTCAGTGGTGAGAGGCTGTGGATTTAAAAAAAGAAAAAAGAATAATTGATGGTTAATAAAGAATCCAATTTATATACTGAACATCTCAAACTCAAGGCTGAGAAAGTAACAAATATTCTGTCGCCCAAATGTAGTTCCTGCCGCATTCTCTGTATGGCTAATGGAGCTTTCAGGCATGCTTCTGACTCACAGCTTGGTGACATCCTTTTCACGTCATTTCAAACCCACAAAGCATTAATCAGCATGAACATTTGGGATCCAATTCATTATTCAGCTTAATGGTAGCATTTCTGGTTCTTTGACATGAGTGTCTTCAAAATTCCTCAGCCAACCTGAAAAAATTTCTCCTGCATACACAATAAGTATAACCTTGGACAACTGCCGAAAATGCAGGAACAAGGAAGGCAGTAATAAAACTGGAGCACTAGCTAGGTCACTGAGGCATGAATCAGAAAGCCTTAATTACTCTAAATTATTTATTAAAAGATGACAGGGACACAAAAGCTGTTGAGATATAGCAAACTAGGCACCCAGCCAGGAAATTTGGGATCAAGGCCCCATTCCACAATTTTGAAGATGTAAAACTGGCCCTTGGTTTACTTGCATGTCAAATGCGGGTGACACCCGCTCTACCTCCCTTAGTAGTTCAGAGAGACGAGACTATTTTCCACAGCAATGCATAAAAACAAAACAGATAAAGCAAATATAGTCGTTATGCGCCACAGAGTACTATTCTGCCATAGAGAAGGATAAACTCGAGTCCTTTGTAGAAACATGGATACACCTTGAAACCATACTGCTAAGTGAAATAATTCAGGCACATGGTTTCTCTTATAAGAGTAATTCAAAATAGAAACAGAGAAATAAATAAGAGATGATAAGATGACAAGAAATAAGAAGATGGCAGCCGGGCATGGTGGCGCATGCCTGTAATCCCAGCACTCGGGAGGTTGAGGCAGGAGGATTGTTGTGAGTTCGAGACCAGCCTGAGCTACAAAGTGAGCTTAAGGCCAGCCTGAACTGCATAGTGAGACCCTGTCTCAAAAAGACAAAAAAAAAAAAAAAAAAAAAAGAAATAAGAAGATGGATCATTTACAAAAGGAAAGGGGAGGGCTGGAGAGATAGCTCAGTAGAATAAGTGTTTGCCTGGCAAACGCAAGGTTCTGAATTTAATCCCTGGTTCAGGAAAAAAAAAAGGAAAAAGAAAAAAGGAAGGGGGAAGTGCGGGGGAAGGAAGTACAAAGAATGAAGACGTGCTCCACACACCTCTGGACCCCAGCTCCCCTCCAGCAATGGGCCCAGCATGGGCCACAAACAGATATTAATAAAAGATTTTTTAAAAACCAAAATAGCTTTTAAGTATTTTTCATGAGTTGTTTTGAACTGCTGTATTACATTAGAACAAAATGTTTTATTTTATCAGAATGAAATAAAACCTTCAAGGGTCTCTACGTAAACATGCCCACACCTCTGTGCGTTGTGGTACATTATAAATAGTAAGTGCAGCTGACGATACCTGATGATGCTAATGGAAATATCATGAATACAAGGCTGGCACTCACTAACTACCTACTCTACTCTAAGCACAAGTACTAAGGAAGACAACTGTTCCACCCAGATTTTGCAAGAGAAGGTAGGATACTCCAGCCAACAGTCATAAGCTCTGTCTGATAATGAACATTACTGTGATCTGACCAAAACTTGTACGTGGAAGCCTGATGCCCAGTGTGATGGAATTTGGAGATGAGGTCCTTAGGAAGCAAACAGGTTCTGGGAGTGGAGAGCTCAGGTGTGGGGCTTATTTCTTCTTGGGGCAGCCTGCACTAAAATTCCAGACCAGTCAGTGTTTACATCAATCTCAGCATCACCTGAAGAGAAGATATTCCCCTCTGCGCTGCCCTTTTCCAACTGGAAGGCATTAGTAATGAAGGACAGGTATTCAGGGCAGATGCTGGCAATGATGAAGTCCCACACAGAGAGCCCTGGCTTCAACACCCTTTGAGCAAAGGTCAGGTTGAACTTCTCTTACCGCCAGCATTATAACCTGGGAAAATGCCCCAGAGGAGCTACAGAGACAAGTTACAGCACATCCACACACTGCAGTTTGTAGGAGCACATCTCATTATAATTACTACACCCACAACTGCTTGGCAATTGACAAAGCCTGCTCAGATCTTAACTTCTTTGATTCTCATAAAAACTCTATGAAATTAGTACTCTCATTCTAGATCTAGATTATATAGTGGACAGGAAATTGCTGTTAGATAATTCAGCTAGCAAGGCCTATGGCAACCCATTGAGCCTTTTCCTGCCCAACTGTGCTCTTTGCTGCACAAGGGTCAATTGAGTGCAACATGTAAATAAAATCATTACACAGGTAACAAATACAATATCCATGCTCATACAAAAGGAGCAGGGTGTCCCTAATGACACGGAAGCAGACTACTACTTTCTTAATTTAAAAATCTGTTCAGTTACTTATGTGTATTACATGCCAAGGACATAATAAAAATGCTTCCCGAGCTCGCTCAATCTTTGAACAAGCTTTTAAGGCATGAAATTGATTCCAAATTGCAATCTGCTATATATATTTACATGGACATGCATAGTGGTATAACTGCATACACTGTACTTACATGCCGTCACCATGACTCCTCTATGCACAGAGCAAGCCATTAATTTTTTATTAATATGTGGCATTTGTCAAGGATGACCACTGTTCTCAGAAGAGACCATGAAGTTGTCTCAGATTTTGGCAACGTTATGCTTAATTATTCAGCATTACGTGATGATAACTTATAGTAAACGATAACCTTAAGTCCTCACATATTGTATCTTTTCTTCTAAACTAGTGATATGTCCTATTTTTCAGCATAACTTTATCTACAAGACCTCCAGACTTCCCTGTTCAATCTGCAGTGCTGCCTGTGAAATGGTCTAGCGCCTTAGCAATTTCTCAGCTCCAGCTGTAGATATTAAGGTTATCTGGACTATGTCACGTTTAAGAAGAACCACAGAGATTATATTTCACATGGCGTCTCTCTCTGTGTCTCTCATATTTCAGAATTCAGCTCATAATGCAGTGCATTACAGTATAACAGCTGCCACACCTACACTCAAGTTAGTTTCTGAAAGCTTTTAATGTCCTTTCCAAGCAGAAAGTAAGAGGTAGATGGACTGTACTACTCAGTCTACCATTACAGAATTCAAAGAGAACCTTAAATGACAATGTTCCAAGTATTAACAGGCGTAAAACAGCAGTTGGGCCTGGGAATCACAACTATGCAAAATAAATGACCAGTTTCAGCCTCACTTAAATCCCTACCAGACACCCAGAGAACGCTCCCTTGTTCCCAACCACATTAGGTTGCTTATTTACATTTTTTCCTAATCTGAATAAATTACTTGAGAGGGATGGAAATGCAAAGTAGGATTCTATTTCAATGTGTCCTCAGCCTCGAACTTGCCTAGGAGTGTCCAAGCCCTTTCCTTACTCCAGGTGCAACTCTGAAATAGAGAAGATAAGGAGCGTGCTGCTCCCAGGGAGTGCCTGGCAGAAAGCCCAAATGGCCCTAAGAAGATAACCCCAAAGGACTCCAAACATAAAATATCCAAATTGATTACACTAATGTATCTTTTTCATTTTGTCACCCAAATACCTCATTGTGTTGGCCTCTCTTTATATCATAAGCCAGCTGAACTAGACTTTCACAGCTAGAAATGTAAGGAGTGCCCAGCTCTGATCCATATGTGTATTCACATATAGGTTCAAAGGCAAGCTTATGAGCAAGGATCTAAATCCTCCCTGTTTTGGGATATGCCTTCATCTCATTTTCAGTGGCTCCATCCCGGTGAAATGGTTCTTTTCTGCACAGAAGGAAATGAAGCATGATTTACATATTTAGAGGCTGTTCCTAAGCTACGCATGAACCAAACCCAGTGGGCCTGCTCCAGCTCCATCCCCAAGCTCTCCCAGGAGGTAGAAGTAGGTCAGCTGCTGTATACAGGAATCACACACCTGTGCGAATGATTGCATCCTATTCTCCAGCAAATGTGCTCTCCAAGTTTATTTTCTCTACTAAGACAATCACACTTTGATTCTTGAATTTCACTAAGAATACATCAACTATTTCTCCCACTAGGTTACATCCAGAATCTATGGAAGGGCAAGTGGCTGTCACAACCTGTTGGGTCCTCCCGAAACCGAGAACTTGATGTAAGAAAGCTACTGTATGTTGTAAAAGCCCAGAAGGGAAGGATTTCTTACCTGATAGGGGTAGTTGTACCAGCAGTGCCTCGTATTCCATAACCAGGGTGTCTGAAAAAAATGACAAAGAATGTTTTTTACATGTTCTAGAGATGACAAGAGATGTTTATCTCAGGATCTCAGGACTTCCATAATTCACCTGTATGAGAATTGAAGGACTGAAAAGAAGTAGTTATAGGACACTAACGCAACTAGTATCTCTCCAAGCAATATTATAAATACTAATCTTCTAAGCACCTTGGCCTTAGTGCTCCCAAAGCAGCATCACCCAGTGCCCAATGTTCAGAAGATGCACTGCTGATTTCACCAGGACAGCTCAGAATAACCTTCAACAGCATACTGCCTCTGTGGCCAAGGGCTTTTATGACCAAACAATCATTTCTAATTTAACGGTAATTATTCGCCTTCCACAATTGTATAATCAGAACATCTAAGTGTATACCACAGAGATTCCAAACATTTGTTATATCCAGACATGGCTTGGTATGAATTTAAACTGACAGCTGGACCCTCCAGTAACAGGTGCCTCATATTTTCATGTTAATTTTATCATCTTTTTACATTCTTCTTTGAGAGCCACTAGCACTGTCCGGTATGCACATATATTTACTATACATCTGGATGTTTCTTACATATAATCTTCTCACAGCCTCATCAGCCTTGTACCACAGGAATTAGGATGAACAGTTTTAAAGAGTTAACATCAGTTGAGTCCTCTCAATGTCTGATACACTTTCAGAGGATTAGCTCATTTCATTTTTACAATAAATAGTAGCATTCATCTTAGTACTTAGGTATATGAAGCCCATTGGTCTATAAACTTTCTAGGTTACACAGCATAGCAATGCTCCAACTGTAAATCAAACTCAGACTGTTAGGTCCCCAGTCACTGTACGCCGTGTCTTGAGGTCTGCTATAGCTGGACCATACCTTCATGGAAGGAGGCAGACAGAAGGAAAAAGCCAGCTGACACCTTAAACCTAAAGATGTTCAGGGATATCCACATTTTCCTTTCCCTTGAGCACTATCCATTTTTTCCCTCTTTTGAGATTTCTTTTTTTTTGCTCTTGGCCTGAATTTTGTCACTTGCTATTGCTGCTCTTAGCTTTTGGAGTTTCTGAATTATCTGCTTGTCTCTTCCACTTCACTCATCTATACCATGCATGTTCATTACTGACGTCACCGGGAGAAAAAAGGATCCAATGAGACAGGGGTGTATGATGATACTTTGGAAACCTGAGAAGTTTAATATGCTATAGTAGCTTTATAGTTATATAAATCATACAAGCCCATTGAAGAAGATACAGAAAATAAACAATTTAAATTCTTCAAAAAAAAAAAAAGAATAAAAAAATTAAATTCTCATCAACGTGAATATTTTGGTGTATATCTATTTTGGGTCTTTTTCCTATATAACATAGGCATCAATCAATCTATCTGTCTGTCTGTCTGTCTACCTATCGGTACTGAGGATTGAGCCCAGAGTCTTTGCACTGAGTTATATCTCGTCCTCCTTTTGGTTATTAATATATATTTGCATACATAATAATTACATTTGTCTTATGGAGCTGGAATATGTACATAGCATAGCTTAAATCCTTCTTACTTTTCCTTTCCCTTCTCACTCCCCTTAAAAATGTTTAAGGCACAGTGTTACTAAATTGCCCAGGCTGGGCTCAAACAAGTGATCCTCCTGCCTCAGCAGAGTGCTGGGATTAAAGATGTCAGATTTATTTTTAGATGTACATATATGCTTATTTTTATACTATGTGCACAGCACATCAAAACTGATTTTGAAGTATTAAAAATGTTAGTTAATATCTTTCTCTCTGATGAAGTTGTTTATCTCCACCACTAACTGTAAGTCCCTAAGGGAAATGTATTTACATGCATATTTATCCCCCTGCATAAATCCTCAGGTTAACAGTTCAGCACTCATGTCTTGACTGCTAATGAAAAGAAGAAGGCAGAATTAAAGATGACACCTAGCACAGTCCCAGAACTATTTTTCTAATGCCCCAGTCTCAGGAGTCTGCGAGTGCTTGTCCCTAAAGATGTAACAGGAACCTCCACTGTAGCCATCCCTTCCAGTCACAGGCAGCACATCCAAGGTATGACTCCCAAAGGCCCAGAAAGGTCCATAATTCAGAGCTGCCCTTCCCCTGTGAGCTTCTTGGCTTCTGGCTTTCTTCTAAAACCCAAGCTCCACTGTGAGCACATCAGGTGCTCACCAGCTAGACCGTAGCCTCTGAGGGCCTGCTGCCTGAGAGGCCTGCATCAACAGTCTCTCTCTGGGTTCCTCCCCCGTAAAGCAAAGCAAGTCTTGGCACTGTGAATCTGGTAGAACTACCAGGGCCTCAGCTTATATCAAAAGCTTGTTTGCCAAACATTTTACTGGTCAGTACCTTTACATATGTGCCCATGTACACCCCTCTCTCTGGCAATGCCATGCATTAACACAAACTTCCACATGTACCATGCATTCTTCTAGGATCTCATGCCCTCCAAGACTTGTGAGATAGGTACAGTAATATTTTTCCCAATTTATAGATCAGAATACAGAAGTCTGTGAAAGGGTGATTCTCCAGATTTGTTATCAGATTAAGTATCTCTCTAAACTGAAAATTCAAAAATCTAAAGTGCTCCAAAATCTAAAACTTGTGGAGCATGCATATAATCCTAGCACTCAGAGACTGAACCAGGAGGATCACTGTGAGTTCAAGGCCAACCTGCCCTACATATAATACCCTCTCTTAAAAAAAAAAATCTAAAACTTAAAAAGTTATCAGCCAATAAAATTTATGAAAATATTCTAATTTTTTTAAAAAAGCTGAAATACTGGTTAAAACATTTTGGATAAGGGATATTCAACATTCAACATGTAGTTCAACATTGATAGATGAATCTTCAACTTGCACAGTAACACAGTACATATAACTGTTTGAATCTGAATTGGTCCCATGAAGTTCATTTATCAATTTTTTCACTGATTAAAATTTTTCCTGGGCCACCCAAATAGCTCAGTGGATTAAAGTGCCTGCAAGCAAGCACAGGGACCAGGGTTCGATCCCTGCGCCTGCCATGCCAGCCCTGCCCTGGAGTATAGTAAGACTGCAATTGAGACTGGGTGTGGTGGTGCAGGCCTGTACTCCCAGCTCTTGGGAGGCTAAAAACAGGTGGATCACTATGTGTCTGATCTAGTAGAGAGACCCTATAGGCCCTTTCCCCCAAAAAATGTTCCTTTTCTTGAGAGCTTGTTGGAGGTTGTAGCAATGGAGCACAGCTACTCTATACTTCTGGACCTAGGAATAGTCCTCCTCTGTTAGGGGTGGTCATCCTCTTCAACCAAGAATTATCCTTTTCTCTATCTTCTTTAGAATCATTTTTAACTTTATTGACATCAAAATCTACATATTCCATTATACCAATTAAAAAACAATCAATGAATTAAGAACATAAAATGCTGAAATATTCTGACACTACACAATAGTGATTGTGATTAAAAAGCATTGGAAACCCTCCATTTAGAAGGGTGGATATAGCATTCCCATAAATGATAATAAAATCTCTGTACTTAAAAAAGTGTTCGGTGGTTCAAGCACATTTTGCAGACAGAATACTTTCTCACATAAAGAAATGTTATGGTAGGGGATGGGGAGACAGCTCAGTAGAATAAGTACAAGGACCTGAGTTCAATCCCCAGTTCCACCAAAAAAAAAAAAAAAACCATAAAAATAAATAAATAAATAAATAAGTGTTATGGAGGTTAGAAAATTCTAAAACCCCAAAGATTCTCAATTTTTTTTTTTGTGGCAACTTATGAGATATCTGCTTCTGTAGACTTGTATAATGTTACATAGTACTTTACAGATATCATATACATGTATCATATATAATGTCATTTAATTCTCACAACTTATAACTAGCTATCACATGCCTTAAAAGATTTACAGAGAAGACCTCAGCCAAGCTTATCACCATGTTAAGACGCAGGCTGTGATTTGCTATCTCTAGCTCAGGAGGAGGAATAATGTTTCTAAGACCTCCTCATGATGCAGACTCCATGAGGCAGAGGCCCCTATGTTGCCAGCAGCAGTAAGGTGTCAGGGGAAAGTAAGATGGGCACTGTCTTTTTACACTCGCCACATGCAAGGTACCTTGGTAAACATTTTATGATATTTCACAACTCAGGGTAAATGAATTATTTCTAATCTTTTACAGTAACCATTGGAAGCAGACTAACCATTGCTAGTAAAGAAATGGCTAGAGACAATGCTTCTCCAAACCTCACTGCATGGTATAATTTCACACCTACTCACTGATAAAAGGGCTGTGAGCAGAATTTACATCTGACACTTTGGAATGCTGCCTCTAAGTAACTGAGAGAAAGTTAATCTCATTCCTTCTACCTTTAGCTCTCAGATGGAAGCTTCCGTTGAGTCTGATGTCGGGGCTCCCCTGGTCTGCTTACTTCTGGATTGTATGTATAAGACAAATATATTCCTATCATTTCATGCATATTTATGCTAATAATCAGATATTAGTACAGCACAGCCTACATTCTAATATATACATCTTAGAAATAATTCATACTTACCTTCATAGGTAAGTATCAGTTGTTTTATAGACAAAGAATCAGGCTCATAGAAGTAATATATTGCAAGGTACCCAGGGTGAGTAGAGAAGGTAGGAATCAGATGCAGGCCTTCCAGGGTCTTGCGTTATTATCTTCCCTTAGTACTCTGGGCGAACGCAGAATGAGCAATGAAGGAAAAATGCCATGGGCATTTGAAATTGATTCCCTCTTTCCAGCTAATGAGTTACTACCTAAAAACATGGGGTACCAGGTTAAGAAAGGACCTCAAGGTCCAGCTGAATCTACAGAAAAATTCACACAATCCACAGGTCCAGAAGGGTAATCAGATCTTTTACTATGAAAGAGCTCCATATTGTCAATTACTAGTAAGACTCTTCGTGTTTACTTTCTGCACCGTTTTCTTGGCTAAGAGATATTCTGTCAATTTTCTCTCTTTTTGTATATGCTATGGACTGAATCATGCTCCCTCTAACTTCGTATGTTCACAGGGCCTCCAACATCACTGTTTTTGACAGTGCATGGGAAGGTAATTAAGGTTAAATGAGGTCATAACAGTGAACCCCTAAATGGATAGGGATGGTGGCTCTCTAAGAAGAGAACAAGGTTTTTCTTCCTTCATGCATATGCTCAAAGGAAGACCATTGGAGGACTGCATCGACATCCTCCTGGATCCCCTCCACAAGCAGGAAAAGGTACCTAATCAAACAAACACTAATCCTGATCACACCTTGATCTGGAATTTCCAGCCTCTCAAATGATAAAAATGCCTTTCTGTTGTTTTACCCAGCCAGTCAGCGGCATTTTGTTATGACAGCCTGAGCTGACTAGCACAGCTTCCTAAGCAAGTTTTCATAAATGATGTTCAACAGCTATTAAATTATACATCAACTAATTTGAAGCTGACGTATAAAATATTTGAGTAAGACTAAGACAGCCACATCATAGCAGATAAGAAATAACCTCAGCCACAATTCGCAAGGGGACTTTTCATTCTATTACGTGCATCTGCCCCTGACATATGACTTACGACCCAACTCTGCAGCAAGCGCATCCATCAATGCCACAGTCTCAAGGGAAGCTTTCATGGCTCTTCTTACCAGGAGCAAACCCTACCCCAGCTGCGGGGTGGAGGCCGCAATGCTATTGGAGGTCACCTTATAGCCTTCATTTGCTATAACCTAAGAGCTATTTATTCCTTGATTTTTTTTCTACCCAGAAAAGCATAGAAATCTGTTTAAGTGTCAGCAAGTCTGTTCTGTTCTTAGATTTCTTTTATCAGCTGTACTATTAGAAATATCATCATAAACAGAGCTCACATAAATAGGTCAGGTCTGATCATTTTGTTTCACCATTTGAAGTAATAATGTCAGTGCCGCCCTAAAGTAAGACTGGATTTTGCCAGTAAATCAAGTTAAATGGTTAAATAGAGACAGAGACATAGATACAGATACATCATCAATATGTTATTTTTATCAAGGCTCAGTAGGTACCAGTGGCTGAATGAATGGTATTTCCTTTGAATTTATAATTATTTTAACAAAAAAAAAATCTGAGCTAGCCAGATAGCTCAGTAGATTAAAGCACATGCTTAGGCATATGCAGGGACTGAGGCTTGATCCCTGGTATGTCCTGCTGGACTCACCCCTGGGGTGCACTGAGACAGCGATTGATGGGGTGTGGTGGCCTGTGTGTGTAACCCCAGTGTTTGGGAGGCTGAAAACAGAAGAATCACTATGAGTCTGATCTGTGTAGTGAAACCCTGTAGACCCTGTACTACATGCATTTTAAAAAATTAATCATATATGTTATCGCAGCTTTTTTTTTTTTTTTAATCACAGATTTGAAAAGTGTGTGGGCTTTTATCTAAAGTCAACACTCTAGAGGCAAAATTTCATTTGTTGCTACTTCCATCAAAATTCCCTCCTGGCTCTCACAAAGGTCAACTGATACAAATAATGATCAAGGGAGACAATCTAGGAGACATGCTGTGGTCTACACTGGCTAAATCTCAAATGTATGGATCCTTGAACGAAACATGAAAGTAACAGAAAGGGAGCTCTTGAATCAGGTTAATATCTACATTAGTAATTCTCTATATAACTGTAAATCCTCTTAGGAAATTACTTTCACCAAAACTATTCTAAAACATTTCACTGAGGTATATTTAACACTTTATGCCTTCTTATCTTGATGATTTATTGGAAGAAATAGGCTTAAAAATATCTCCATGTCTGTAGTGTTACACTGGAAATGTTACCAGTTTGTCCATCCTGAATTTCTTCTACATGATACTGTTTTCCTTGAAGATGTAGTGCAAGGGAGAGAAACACTTCTTTTCTGGGAATGCTCAGAACATTTCCTCTTACCATGTAAGAATGAGGAGACCCCACCAGTATCTCTGCAACTTAGTTTTGGGGGAATTAACATTGAACCCTAAAGATTAAACACAGCACCTAGATCTCTTCTCATCATCTATGCTGATTTCTCCTGTTGTGTGTAATTTTTTAAATGTTTACTATCTCTATAGTCATCATGTTATATAAAGTTATATATTTGCTGCAAGGCCCTGCAGCAAATATTCAACTGTGTCATTTAATCAGTTAATATAAACAAAATGAACTCAGGAAGATGATCAATAGTCTGAAATTAATATACACTATAAAGTAACCTGGATGCAAAGATATATTTCACATTCTATAAGTTGCAAAACTGTAGAAATAAATGGTGCTTATTTGTCCCTCAGCTTGATGCTGCTGGTCAGTGCTAAGCAGCCTTCAATGCTACTGAATGCAAGAGTGTCCCCTCCCTTCCAGGCCAGCAGATGCAAATCTACAAAGCAGATGGGTGCCAGCCCCCAGAGGCCTGTGACATCTGTATTAGCTTTGAAAGCTCTTGTGATGTGAAAATGTAACTTGGGCTTGACCCCAGGGCACCTAATAAAGAAGCAGCCTTTCCTATTGATCAGGCTTCCAAAAGAATGCTGTCTTCAAGGCCTGGTCTAGCATGTGCCTTGAAGAGGCAATCAATTCAGAGAGTAATTTGTAGATCTGCCAAGCTTATGTAAGTAGAAGGAGATCCTCAGACAGACCCCGAGGTCACAGGACCTCTGAGAGGGTTTAATCATAGAAACAAAGAGATGGAAACTGAGTGGCACTTTCATGCCTTTTGAAACCTTCTTCTCCAGTGGTCCTTAACTTGTCCTGCCTCTCCTCAGCTGAAAGGCTCCACACAAGTATAAGGTCCCAGTATCACAGGGCTGCTGGCTCCCAAGAGGACAACAGAGAGCTGGAAAAGCTGGTTCCCCTGTCCATGCTGATGCGGGCTTCAGAAAGACAAACTAATCCGCCCCAGTTTCAAAGAGGAAGCAGGAATAAAGAAACCCGATGAAGAAAAGAGAAGAAAATGGAAGAGAATGAGGTGGAAAGGCCCAGAGGGCAATGGAATGCTGAGAACATCAACACAAGGGCAGAGGGACAAGCAGGCCACCAAGGGAGGGGCCACGAGGAAGTACAGAATGAGCCAAAGGCCAGTTTAGGAAGATGATTTACCACCTGTGATAAAGGACTCATAACACTGACACCGAGTTCAGGACACTAATTCAAATATTTAAATACCAAACGAGGGAAATGGGTAGAAGATACAAACAAGGCTGATAGGCTACAGCCAAATTATCATGGCCCTGATTCGATATGGCTGAATCTCAAAAATAGCAGCTTATCTCCCAAGGACCACACTTCCTCCCTCTTCCCCACCTCTGTTCTAAATACAGCTTCCTTTCACCTTTCCTGGTTACACAAGGGAGCACCCAATAGGCTCCTTAAGTGTCGCTGAGCCTGCCCCTCAAGCTCCACCCCAAGTAAAAGACCATAAAATCTCAGCCCCCCCTTTGTCTTGGGTCAGAGTCCCCCCCCTTCCTCTCTTTGTCCTTGCAGTCTATTAAGGCCCCCTCCCCCTTTCTTTTCCTTCTGCTTCTCTGCCAGGCTGGAAAAAACTAACAAAGGCAATTTGTTAAACAAAAATGCACATGAACAATATATGCTATAAAGTGTAAAAATTACAGACTAAGCCCTTGCAGTTTTTTCTTTGTATTGCAGTGTCTAGCAAATACATTTAAAGGTTAGTACTCAAGAGTCATCAACATTCACAAAAAAATCAACGCTCTGCAAGCAGAGCAGCCTTTCCAATCTGGTCATATATATCAGGAATCTATAAAGTGTGTATTCCATTCACTATGCGGAATAACTAGATCCATGTGTAAAGGTACTGGTACAAGCATGTCCACTATAAGTGTCTTCCTAGTAATGAAAAACTGAAATAAATCTAATTGTCCAATATATGAAACTAATACTAGTTTTTGATGCTCTGAAAGTAGATGCTTGAATACTTGGTTACAGACCATTTCAAAGCACGAGATATAAATGAGAGAAAAAAATCTAATATGGTGTGCAGAAGTTATCTGGTTACTGATACAGGCAACTGCATCTCAATACAGAAGGCAGGCCTTGCAGGTCATGAAGTCTGTGTCACCTGACTCCAAACCCAGGACAGGGGTGCTGGACCACTTGTCCACCAACCCCCACTCACTGCTGAATGACAGCTGCTGTATTCATTCCCCCATAGTTCTTGGCTGCCCTTTCCCATGTCCAGGGGACTTATAGACATCTGGAGATAGTGACTGACAGCTTATATGTCATGTAGGACAGTGACAAGATGCAGGGAACTGTCCATTACAGATACACTAAAATTAGATGGGCTAAGGTGTAGTAATAAGCATATTTTAAATTAAAATAAGATTATAAGCAAAGGTATATAGTGCAGCTTATGTTTAAAATATACAATGTTAGCTGGGAATGGTGGCACACACCTGTAACCACAGCACTTCGGAGGCTGGGGCAGAAGAATCCCTGCGAGTTCTAGATCAGCTTAAACTACATAGTGACATACTGTCTTGGAAAGTAAAACATACAGTGCTGCGGTTGCGACCTTTGAACGACCCCAGAAGCTCAGGAGTTAGAAGCCTGATCCCCAGAGCACCAGCGCTCAGAGCCGGGAGTTAAGATGTGATCGCTGGGGGCCCTAACCTCAGCGACCCATCCGGCTACTAGGAGGTGGGGCCGCGCTGGAGGAGGGAAGTCGCCGGGATGGGTCTCTCAGGGGGGCACCTCACCCCTCACCTAGCCATGCTGCTTCCTGGCTGCCCCGTGCTGAGCAGCTTTGCTCCACCTCCCCTCTGCCATGGGATGTGGCCCAAAGTGACAGGCCAGGCAGAAAGTTAGGGTGCTACACAGCCACGGACTGTGGCCGCTGTAATCAAGATCACAGCAAATCTGTCTTCCTTTTAAATTGTTTATGTCAGGTCTCTGGCTTCCATTTATAGATACCCCCCAGCACCCATGGGATTGGCTTCAGGATTCCCACGTTAGTAGTAGATGCACCAGACCCTTTCAATAAATGAAGATAGTATTTGCATATAACCTATATCCTCCACATTCTACAAATCATTTCTAGATTATTTATAATACCTAATACAATGTAAATGTTGTATGAATTGTATTTTTTAGGGAATAATGGCAAGAAAAATGTCTTTGTGCTTAGTATAATTTTCATCTGGATATAGTTGATCCATGGTGGGTTAATTTCTTGAATTCAGGGTCAGTGCATATAGTGGATAAATTGTATTTACACATACACACACACACACATACACGCCTGTCAGCTATCTATCAAAAGTTACTTAGTGGTTATCTCTGGGTAATGATTATTGTGGGTGATTTTTTTTTCTTATGTTTTTTTGTTGGTTTAAATGATACAAGTTTTATATTTACAAATTTTCCGCAGTGAACAGGTCTTATCTGAACAACAGAAAGCGGCCCAGTGCATGCAGCTTCAACACTCGTAGAATAAAGGACATCTGTTCTCTATTTACAAACAACATGAATAGTATTAATAATATGCTGACACTCTCAAATTATTTAATAATGATAATTTTAAACTAAAATCTAGCACAGGAAATAGCTGTCTCTGGAATTTTTGTGTGTGGACAGAGATATTTCAGGTATGATAGCATTAATAATTTAATTCTCAATTAACACAAGCAGAATGTGGAGGTAAGATATAAGCCTATCTGTACTCACTGAAGTGCTGACTCACCACTTTGCCCCATCTAAGGCCTACATGATGGCCAGGGCCCACAACCCCTGTGCTGTGACTATATGCTCTGCATTCACATATGTACTCCATGGCTACCATGAGCTGGTCAGCCTGAAGACCTCGCTGGGGAGGAGGAACACAGACTTACCTTTCTAGGGCCAATTCACAGTTCTGGCGTTTTTCCCAGTTGTCCCTTTCTATGCCTTCTTCCCCAGGGACTGGGGTGGGGTGTCACTAGAAGCCCCCTCTCCATTTCCAATGGAGAAGGTGGAAAACCTCTGGCTGAGTTTCTAGGTCTCTGCTAGGTGGCTGCCTAGAGTGACCACACGAGACCATGTCCACACTTTCCAACAGGCACCCGCTTCCTGCTCCAGGTCGTCCTTGCTGTGTGTCCTAGTCACCCCGCCTCATTGCGGCCCCTATCTGTCAACCCCATCCACCCCTGTCTCTCGCCCAACTGTCCAGGCTCTAGTGTGTTGGCTCTTTGTTTCCAGAAACTTTTCCTCAGCTCCTAGGAGCTCTTCCTCTTTTTTGAACTCCAGCTTAGATCACACACATTTCTCCTAGGGCTTATGAAGCGCCTTCATGTCTGTTTCCCTGTGGGCTCATGTCTTCTGGCTTTGATTTCTCAATCACCAATCTTTATTTTCCGCAGTTTCGGGGCCTCAGCCCAAGGGCTCTTCTCTGTTAGGCCAGTGCTCCTCCACCACTATGCTACATCTGCAGCCATTTTTATTTTGAGACGGGATTTGCTAAACAACCCAAGCCAGCCTCACACTGTGATCCTCCTGCCTCAGCCTCCAGAGTAGCTGGGATTATAATCATCAGTTTTTAAGGACACTGCTAAGCATGTAAAAGAGGACAGTAAGGGATAAAAGTAATGTGGATCAGTGGAAAGAGGCCATGGGTGGAGTGAGCGGATGTGCCCTTGGTCCATTTCTGGCATCAGGCACAACAGCAGAGGCACCTGGGGCTGCAGCATCGCCCTGGGAGATGCTCATCATGATCAGCACAAACGCTATAAAGAGAACAGAGGGGGCAGGGACGTGAAATCAAGCTTCTCGCCATCGTGTCTTAGCTGCGTGAGAGTGAGTCTTTAATTTCGCTGCACACCACTTTCCAATCAAATAATCATGTTTCATGAAGAAAGAAAACTCTATTTTAAGATCCCCCTAATCGACACAGTAAGATACGTTGTGAGTTCATATTTTCTTCTCATACTCTAACTAAAACAACTGATCGAGACCGAGCAGAGGTAGAAACAGAAATGAGAATCCAACTGTTCTCTGTTAAAGCATACATTAAAGAAATTTTTGTTTTAGAAAATAGTTATTTTTCTTGCGGTGTCATTTATGTCACCAGGAAAAGGATTTACTGTTGTTACTTTTGAATAAACTAATGTTTAACACTTGCCTCAACTTTAATTTCTAACATATCAAGAGCAATAGATTATGATAGCTGACATTAGTAATACAAAGAATCTTTAGAGTCTGTGTAATTGTTAAAGGTATAAAAGATTCTGGAAAAAAAAAAGATTCTGAAATCAGGAAGTCTGATAACCACGGGTCCAAGGATGTTAAATTACCAAACAGAAAGAGACCCAAGTCCCTGATGGAGACCATGTGGAACAGAGGTGCCCCAGGTGACTCCCAGCTGTTACACGTGGCAGACATAAAGTTCTTTGTCCTTTAGGCCACTGTGCTTTTGGGCTCCTGGGCTACACTGCTCTGCAGCTCAGTCTGAACCCTGCTCACTCCATGTAGCCACAGAGACACAGATGTGGGAGAGCTCTACTTTCCAACCAAAAGACCTCCTGCATATGTGGTCCAGTGAATGCAGACAGCAAGTGCAGCCGAGCGACAATGGTTTGCGAGGCTCCGCTTGATCCACGTGCGCCTCTTCCTCAACCTGCTCAGCCAGGATCCAAAATCGGTGCCAAGAATCCAAAAGCCAGAGTCACATCGTGGCTGATTGGGGAAGACTCTTCTTGCTGAGGTAGCAATGGAAAATGTTGATTAGGAAATCTTTGCTTGGGGAACAGAACCCATGCTGCGCTTTGAGACAATTCAGCCCAAGCAAGGGTTAACATTTTTATGGCCCACCAATTTTTTAAAAATGAATTTACCTTGAACTAAGGTCTTTATACTTAAAAATCACCTCCCTGTGGACATTTTAAAGTTGTATAAGAAATGAGCAAAACATCAATTCTTTCTTTTAAAAATACTGAAAGTTTCTAGATTCTATTTGTATATGAAACTTGACTTGCTTTGAAAGTGTTATTGCTGTATCTGTGAATTATACCTGAAAACCTAAGGGTGATAGGTTATATTATGTGAATAAGATGCCCAAATATGTTAGGTAGCAACAACGATGCATTTTCTGTATTCTTTCTTTGTTGTTTCTTTCCTTCTTTCTTTTCTTTTCCTATTTGCAGTACTGGGGACTGAACTCAGGACCTTGCACTTGCAAGGCAGGTGCTTATGCTGTTGAGCTACCTCCCTGGCCCTAAAGGGTGGGTTGCATTTTTTTTTTTTTTTTGTAAGACTAAGGATTGAACTCAGGAACTTGTGTTTGACAGAGGCACTTAAGCCTTTGAGCTAATACCCCAGCCCACAGTATTTTCTAAATTTATATCCAAAAACAAATGGCCCATAAACCAGAAACGGTCACAGAAGATACATACTTCATCTGAATGAATGTTTAAAAAATTCTCATGTTATCATTGTTTAACTATGCTGCAGGAAGTTCAGACTCTTGCAAAATAGCCAACCCCCTACCATGCTAATTTACATAAACAGAAAATCACCACTTTTTAAAAAAGACAGAGGGATCTTAAAATAGATAAAATCCCCTTACTTTTTCAATCCCTGTAGCAACTGCAGAAGCACATCACACAGAAGAGAGAAGCAGAAGTGACACAGGAGTGCTCGAGCCAGCTGGACCATGCTAGCTATGTTGGTCCACCCATCTGACTGCTGCTGGGTCAGTAGAGAACTGGTCTGAATAATTCCTAGCTATATAAGTCCTTCTAGTCCTCTTTCTCTGTCATGTTCACCACTTTCTTTCTTTCTCCTAGAAGACAAATTCTCCTTAATCATGTTCTGACCATGGTGCTGATTCCAACATCTAGAAGGACTTCTCTTTTCTTTCTCTTTATAAAGACCTTATTTATCCACTGTACTTTAGGCTCATTGAATTACTTATGATTTATGTCACCTTTATAAACAATCAGAGAATTATTAGTAATCAGGATGATAAAAATCATCCAATTTTGTGATGTTTAAGAAAACTCATACATGAGTAACTGTTTCCCAAGGGGGCCCTATTTGTAAAGCTCAAGGTTTTATTATGTTTGATATTAAAGATTAGAATTTTCTAAACTCAACACTGATGAAAATGAAAACTTCATGGTGTTTTAATTTAGGACAATAATAACCTCTTCTTTCATATATTAAAGTTCAACAGGCAAGAAGAATTTGGCTTTTCATTTTACAATACTAATAAGATAACTGATCAAACCGTATCCTTTATATTAGCATTATATCCTAATATTCTACTATCTTCTAGTTATCATAGAGAAATTAGCTTCTGAGTTGCTGAGTAAATTACAAAGAAAGAGCTGATCTTCAGGCAGTTAAATTTTGATCATTAGTTTTGATTTTAATCAAGTCTGTCTTCCTGTTTTCTCAGCTTCACACCCTACCACAATGTGTAATCATTTTTTGGGTAGGGAAAGAGCTCCAACAGACAAATCGGATAGATTAATGCAACTGAAGTGTTGCACTAATGCAACTCTAAGTGTTGAACTGGCAATATCGGAAAGGTTTATTTGATGTAAGATAAAACTTCCCTCTCAATAAAAATCTTAGAATCAATGAGAGTGGGTAATTAATGAATCTGGAGTAATATTGGGAAAAAAAATCTTAAATTACTGCTCTATTAACCTGGAAACAAAAATCGTAAGTGAACTAGCCACAGTATATAACTGACCAGTTTATATCTATGCAGTAGAATACTCCACATGAGTCAGGTTTCATTTTACTGTCTCTTGTATTTTAGAAGAATGCTCCTTTATTTCGTTTACTCTGCCACCAGTGCATTTCTGAGTTTGGTGATGCCTACAGGATTAACTCATCAATGTTTACTCTCTCATAATCCGGCTCACACTCTAAGGATTGTGCTTGTCACCTGTCAAGTGCCTGGCTTTTCAGGCAGGCATACACTGTCAGTTACACAATGTCCCTGTGGAAGCAAGTGAGAAGCAAGGTTATTATGGCATTAGGTATTGGCAATACTGGGAGGTTCACGACGTTGAACCACGCTGGCCTATCAGCTGCCAAAGTACACACGGGATTTCATGACTTGAACTTCAGGGGCCATAACTCAAGATGCGTGTAGGATAACCTTTAAATGGGAATAGGCACAAGCCAAGGACATTTTTCTTGCTCCAATGTAAACAACTTTAGTAAATGAATTGAGGAAACACATTATTCTGGAATCATTGGGAAATATAATCTGGAAAACTCAGATCAAGTTAATGTGTAATTACCAGTTAAATAGATGTCAATGAGTTAAATGATCATGTTATTTTTAGTTCTTCAATCAGTTTATAAAATATTCTCATTAAAGAGGTTGGATAACTTAAAAATATTTGCAAATCTGTAAGGTCATCCCCTCAGTTTGGAGTGTTTAAATGTTACTAGTCACTTAATAAATGAATGTTTTATAATATAAATTGGATGTTACTAATTTAGTTTCTGATTCTAGATCATGCATTCTGAAAGAATTGCCCACATTTTTTCATATACCATTGGCTGCAAAGAGAAATAAGACACATCTTTAACCTGTAATAAGGGGATTGCATTACAGGGAGATTCTGTTGCAGTGAATAAAATCTAATTCAAGATGAACATGATTTCACACATGATAAGATCAACCTGTTTTAAGGAACTCACTGTAATTCTGTCCCTGGGGGAAGAAAGAGGACATCCAAGAAGCAGAACATGATAGTCTGAATAGGAAGGAATAAAAACTATCAGTTGATAGGGAGGTAGCAGCTGTAATAAGCTCCAAAATAAACAAGATGGACTAGGTCAGCTGTACCATAGATTCACTTAAACGACAGCACTTTTAAAATAGTATAAAAATAATCAAACCAAATACTGGGGCAATTAAGTTCCTTATGTATTTTCATTTATTCGTTCAATAAAATTCATTTACCCAGCACCTGTCCTGTGGCAGGCAATGTTCCAGGTTCCAGGGATGTAGGAGTGAATGGAAGAGATCACTACTCTCACAGAGCTGATTCTCTAATAGGGAGGCCATTAACAAACAAACATAGCCGGGCGTGGTGGCGCATGCCTGTAATCCCAGCACTCGGGAGGCTGAGGCAGGAGGATTGTTGTGAGTTCGAGACCAGCCTGAGCTACAAAGTGAGCTCGACGCCAGCCTGAACTGCATAGTGAGACCCTGTCTCAAAAAGACAAAAAAAAAAAAAAAAAAACATGCAGAAGCACACAGTGTGTCATGCATGACGAGGACAAGGACTGCAAACTCTGCTATGCCTGGGCTGCGCAAGGGACCGGTATTCATAGAGTTACCAGGGAAAGGCTCTGAATGGTGACTTGAAGGAAATCATTCTGTCATCCTAACATTCACTTTTCTGTACTGACTGCATTATTCTCTAGTTCCAACCTTTATATATAAAGAAAGCCACCTACACAGCGGGGGAGAAGGCAGGAGAGAAATTTGGCTTTGAATGGACAAAACCTTGCAGGAAAATGAGGGGAAAAACTGCAGATGAATTGCCTGTCATTCCTGCACAAACTTCTTAACTGCTCTTCATCTGACATCTTGTCAGCTTTAAAAAAATGTGATTTTTTCTATTTCAGTTCTCTGATTTAGAAAACGGCCACAATGATTATCATAAGAAGTTTTATAAAACTTCAGCTGTTTTACGGCAAGAATTTTAAGAGTGAAAGCAACGTAGGAATGAAAGCCCTTGGTTTTATTCCTCAGATGACTCCAATTACAACATATTGTGATAACAAATAACAACATGGGCAACAGAAAAATGAATGGAGAAGTTACACAGATCTTCAAACCAGGTTCTCAGGCTGGGGTTGACACGCTAAAGATACTACAAATGGATTGTTCATCCTCAATATGCTCAACCAGCCTGGCTAACCCTTTTGGACTTCAAAAAGCATCTATTCTCCCTAACTGGCACATTCTTCTGATACACCTGTTCATCCACACCCATTGCGTTGATCCACTACGTCATGCCTCAGAGTAGCTCAGGGGTGCCCGACTCCATGCAGTGGTGGTCATGCCTGGAAAGCCCGTATTCAAGTATTACATATCCATGAAAGTGATGATCTCAATTAAGGTTGCTTATGAGGATTGATTTCATTTATTTTTTAGATCTTATAGATAACTGGGATAAGAACCAGACCTCCTAAAAGAGAGCCTTTGTGAGGGTCAGTGTTCAGCTACATGTCTATTTAAACCAAATTCCCAGGTGACTCGGAGCTGCAGCAGGCAAGTTCAGGTGACCTTACCACCTCAGAGTAATAAGCTGCTGAGGCTGTAACACCTGCATGACATGTGGCAAGGGAGGAATTCTATGGAAGAGCAGTTTGCCACCAACCACCAATTTAGCTGCTCCACATGGTCAGTCTTTCTATGAGGAGGATTCAGGGTCCAAGTACTTGCCACTTCGTCGGACTTGACAGGTAGGAGAGAAGAAAGTGAAAGAGGACTGTGATTTTACTGTTTAGCTTAATAAGCATGCTTTCTAGAATGGCAGCCACACTGCCCACATCCCTGAGAAATGAGACACCCAATGGTGCTAAGAGCAGCTCACTTGTCTCTCTCAGAATAAAGAGAGTGGCTTCTTCTGTCCTTACAAAGTTGCTCGTCTCTCTTCTTCAGTTGCCTATACCAATATTATTCTTTTCTTCCTTCCTGAAAGACTGAACCACTCTAAGTTAGGCACACTACCTCAATTTCAAAACACCAATGACATTTCTCAGCCTCCTTTCAGGTGGGCAGGAGCTAGAAACTCAGCTCACATCTCTGAAGTGGAAATGGTATACAGGATGGTGAAAGCAGCTTGCAAATAACAGATGACTTGGCGGGAGAATAACTTTCTGTTCTCTCTACTTCCATTCTTTTGATCAGGGACTGTCCCACTTATGCGATGCCCAGAGTTCCAGCAGCCATCCTGCTCCAGTAAATATTCTGGAAGATGGAAGCCATGTACTAGCATAGTAGAACAGAAAGACAGAGTGTCCAGTTTCCTAATCATATATTGTAGCCACTGTATCAATATTTAGATTTCATCATAACTGTTTTTCTTGTTTAAGCCATTACAATTGATTGATAGATTCCAGTATGCTCCAAAACTAATCCTTATATAACAGAAATATAAGGGACATATCAAGTCACAGAGAGTTTCAATGGCATCCAGTGTCCGACCCATGCGTTTCTAATTTACTTATATTGTTTCCAATATTCTTAAAAGGTATGTTGCTTATGCATTACTTTGAGTTTATAAAGATGTGTTAGTATTTCAACTCCATGTACCACAAAACAACTGACCGGTTAACAGTGCAGTGTAATGGTCCCAAAATGATGAAACATTAGAATTAAAAGTGGATAGCAGTGGATGAGCTAGAGTAGTCCTTGAGATGGCTCTACTTAGGGACAGAGGACCAAGGAAGATAACATCAAGGTACCTGTGTTGGTCCAGCGCTGCAGATGAGTTTGGAGGAGGAACATGGAGGAGAGGAAGATGATGGACTTGGTTTGGAACTTAGAAAGCTCTTGTGATACCTTCTGCCTAGACCAGAAGCAAGTGAGAACACAGGCTGGGAAGCCAGGGTCACCTGCTCTGCATTTTAAAGACATTTGATGTTTCACACACCGATTAGCCAATAAAGCATCCTTACCATGCCTTCAACACAATCTGGCCTCAACCTGACTTTTTAGACACATGTCTTACCACCTCTCCACTTACTCACAAGATGCAACAAATATAAATATTGCCACACATAGCTTAAGCTTCTGCCAAGTAAGCTTTATGGGACACCCCTCTGCCCCCGCGCGCCCAAGTGTATTTCTTTGACAACATGTATACAGTTTGCTGCACACATCTTTCTGTCTGTCTGCCTCTCTGACAGACTGAGCTCTTCGAGACCTGCACCAGTCATCTTGTATATAGTGCTGCAACATTGATCCATACTCCAATTCTCAATTAATTAAGAGAGGCTGGCACTCGATGCTGCTGTGTTTTTGCTTATTCTGTTTTCCTTATCAGAAATACAGAAAGGAATCAAAAGATGACCCTGAGTTGTCCGGGCTGAGTCAAAAAAGTACATAGTGGCTTTTTATTTAGGGAGACCAGACAAAACAATGACAGCAAAAAAAAAAAAAAAAAAAAAAAAAAAAAAAAAAAAAAAAAAAAAAAAAAAAAAAAAAAAAAAAAAAAGATGGCTTTTATATAGGGAAAAAGGAGAACAAATATGCTCTAATAACTGATACTGTGTGTGGCAAAATAGTGTACACTAAGAGGACAGAATCAATGGCTCACATTAAGTAAAGGCAGCCAGGAGTAAGACATGGCAGAGAGCACCAGGATTCAAGAAGTAGGGCAGGGCCGGGTGTAGAGAAGTGCGGCAGGAAACCTCTGCAGGCCACAGGACATGGCAGCCACTCGGCGGAGCTCACAGAACAGGGTCCTTGGCACACAGGGTGCACTATGTGCTCGTCCACCACCACATGTCAAGAAGCCAGCCGCCTCCGGAGTTTCCCTACCTCACGATTCTCCAAATGTCACCTTGTGGGCCGTTCATTGATTAAATACAGCAACCCTCAATCTAGAAACAGCTTCCCTACCTTCCCTACTTTACAATAAAAAGAGAAAATAAAACAATGGCAAGCTCCAGTACTGAAAAACAGAGAAGCCTTATCTGTGTCACCTGTGAATGTCGCAGCCAGAATTCTGTGACACACACTGATTTTTGATGAGAACTAACCATTATGAAGTTTGTATAAATTACCTTTAATTAGCATGATATGGTCCAATAAAAGCACAAGATGTGTGCTATTAACATTGTGAAATACTGACAGCATAACAGCTGTGAGCCCTTGGGAACAATGTCACCAAAGTTCCGCTCTTCTCCCAGCTGGGGAGAAGGGCAGGTGACCCTGAAAGGGAAACTTAGTCCCACCCAACCTCACTCCAGTGAAAACCACTAAGTGTTGGTTCTCAATGCCCAAGAGACACAATAAAAGTGAGTATTCTGAGGCAGTCACGCTCTTTGATATTTGTCTAAGTGAGCTGAAAACTTATGCCCGTATTAAAATGTACACAAAATGTTCTTAGCCATCTTTTTCATAACTGCCAAAACATTGAAGGAACTAAGATGTCAGGTAGATAAAACATGGCACAACTATATAATAGAATATTATCCGGAGACTTAAAAAATGGCTATCAATCCCTAAAAAGACATGGAAGAAATTTAACTGCTTATTGCTAAGTAAAACAAGCCGATTTGAAAAGGTTATACAGGACCTAATTTCAACTATAGGACATTGGTGAAAAGGCACAACATACAGGCAGTAAATGGATCAGTTGTCAGGCATGGTGGGGGCAGGCAGAGCAGGAGGGACTTGAGGACCATTGTACTATTCTGTGTGACAGTGTGCAGGAGGCTATCTGCCACCGCGCAGAATGCACAACAGTGAACCGCAATGTAAATGACCGGCCTTCATCAGCAGTGTTTCTATATTGGCTCACCAACGGAAGTACCAAACTAATATTACAAGACGTCAGTAAGGGGGAACTAGTAGGTGAGCGAGGGGAGGAGAGTACATTCAGTCTCTGTACTTTCTGCTCAAAATTTCTCTAAATCTTAAGCTGCTCCAAAAAGATTTCTTTAAAACTTCCAAACCATTTAATAAATAATTTAGAGGAGCACTTTGTCAACACAGCTCAGAAAATAATAAACCGTGATAATCCAGAGCTAACTTTTTGAGCTCCAACTGGACTCAAAGTGTACCTCTTTTACTTGCTAGTGGCCGAATCTTGAACACATGACACATTTGTCTCTGTTTCTCAGTGTGACTTTTTGAGGCTCCTCTGTGGTGTGTGGTGCATTCCCCTGAGCACATGGAGATACCTGGCCTCACAGAAACAATGAAAGAAAACCGAAGAAGTAAATAAAAAGGATGTACGAGATAAAATAAATGATGTCTGCTGGCCCCGCACCCAGGGCTTGCTGAGATGGCAATTAAAACAGAGTGGTGTCGTGCACCTGTAATCCCAGCTCTTGGGAAGCTCTAAACAGGGGATCACTATGAGTCCGATCTAGTAGTGAGACCCTGAACACCTTGTAGACCTGTCCTAAAATACAAAAAAAAAAAAAAAAAAAAAAAAAAAAAAAAAAAAAAAAAAAAGATAAAGCATGTGAGGTAAGGAACGTTGCCAAAAAAAGGAGAGCAGGTTAGAGGGGACCAAGGTTGTGAGGGTGGCTAAGGGACAGTCTAGCATCTGCTAGTAGGCATGTAATGCTTCCAATTGCCTGAGTGTTGTGCTCCATCCAACCTCCCATAGAAGGTGCTTTAATAACCAGGGCCGATGCAGAGAAAATGCCCGGTCAGCAAGGGTGGGCTCGCATTCTAGCATTTATTGCTAAGCAAGCACTTAAGTAAGCGGCAGTAAATTAGATGTTTTCATACCCACCATATTTCAGTTCCTAGATTTTCTTGAAGTGCTAACCATGGGAAGCCCAAAACGTAAATCTTAAGTAGGAGACGGCATATACTTCTGGGAAAATAAACAGTTGTAGAACTTATGCTTGTTTACTAATGAGAGCCGTCTTCCATTTCTGTGGACCTCTGTCAGGACATCTCATATGTGATGTTCATGTTGAGGAGCCCTAGAAAAGGTGGCGACAGCTGTGTCTGTATAGATGACCACTGGCTGCAAAGAACAGAAACCTTAGAAGAAACGGGAGCTTAGGAGCACTGTCACATGAGAGGTGATCCAGGGCAGCTACGGGGAGCCACCAGGTCATCAGAGCCCAGAGCTCCCCACAGCACGCTGCCCTGTTCCTCTGAAGCTTGGACTTGGGCCCTGCAGTCTGAAAAGGGCTCCAGGGCCACTGCATCTGCATGAGATAAGAAGGGCCTCTCGCTTGCCTCTGACAAGACAAGCACCCTCCTTCCTCACGTTCCACCAACCCGTGGCCACATTGATCAAGGCTGATTTCGGCTAAAAAGTGGGCAGAAAGTGCTCTCAATGCAGCTCCCTCAGCTGTGGTTGCAGTGCAAAAGGGTCCGGTCCCTCTGCAAGATTTTGCACAGCTGCAGAGAAAATAGGCAATGTGGTGGCAGATGCTGACTTTGTACTGAAAAGCAACTCTCTCTTTCCTAACATTGATCTAAATTCTGTCCAGAACAAATAAGACAGCAACCCACTAAATCCTAAAGCCGGAAGCTGGAGAGACAGCTCAGTGGCTTAAGCACCTGACTGGCAAATGCAAGGCCCTGAGTTCAATCCCTGGTACCAATCTTAAAGCTGAAGAAAGATTTAGATATTTTTTAGTTTGCCTTCTGCATAATATTACAAGAATGCTTAAGTCAATTATGGTGAATATGCATAATGGTTTTTAATGTAGCTCTTGAAATATTATCAAATGTTACTCAGAGACATGCAGAAATATTTATCATGTAATAAATAAGGTAAATATAATGTGAACTATGCAACATACATACATATGAATGTTAGCAATTGATATAAATTTTCTGCAGGTTTCTAAATTTCTACATACAAAATATGATGGATTTAAAATTCTGCTTTTTTTTTGTATTTTTAGGGAAGTGTGTATAGGGTGTTCAGAGTCTCACTATTAGACCTGATTCCTAGTGATCATCCTGTTTACAGCCTCCCATGAGCTGGGATTATAGGCACACACCACCATGCCCAGTCTCAAATTCTACATTCTTATAGCAG
Source organism: Ctenomys sociabilis (assembly GCA_004027165.1). NCBI lineage: Eukaryota > Metazoa > Chordata > Mammalia > Rodentia > Ctenomyidae > Ctenomys > Ctenomys sociabilis. The sequence goes on along the minus strand of PVKA01001984.1, from coordinate 25,105 downwards.
TTTTAAACTATCTGACTGCCTTTGTTTTTTCCTATGATCTTTTGCCTTTTAAAATTATAATCTTTAGGGCTGGCCAAATGGTTCAGCAGATCAAAGTGCCTGCAAACAGGCACAGGGGCAGGGGCTTCAATTTCCAGGCCTGCTGTGCCAGCCCTACCACTGGGGTGTACTAAGATGCAGATTGAGACTGGGCATGGTGGCACATACATGTAATCCCAGCTCTTGGGAGGCTGTAAACAGGTGGATCACTACAAGTCTGATCTAGAAGTGAGACCTTGAACACCCCGTAGACCCTTCCCTAAAATATAAAAAAAAAAATTAAGTTATAATCCTTAATTGTAGAGAATTTCCAAAGTACTAAAAGCCAGGAAGCACTAAGCACACTAGTAATGCATATTAAAAGTATTATCATTTGGGGTTGGAGAGATAGCTCAGTGGAATAAGTGCTTACGGGGCAAGTACAAGGTCCTGAGTTTGATCCCTGGTACCACCAAGAAAATAAAATAAAATTATCATCTTTCAATTTGGAAAAAGGAAAAAAAATGATCTACTTATATTTAACTGGATGGTGGTGTAGAAAAATTAATAAAAATCAGTAGCTCAAACATACCCAGTTTGCAAAGGAAGAAAACCAAAATGCTAAATAAAAGTGAAGTCCTGTTGGTCTCCTGAAGATTTGAACTTTTGAACTGAAGCAGGTCCTAACAATATGCTCCATTCTTATTCAACTCTGAGGTTTCTTTGTAACTGAAGTCTTTGTTTTCAATCCTCGCATCTCATGTTGATGCTGATGTCTATGCCCCTGCGTCTGCTTCATTTCAGCAGCCCTGGCATGTTAGAAAGAGGCTCCAGGGACCCCCAACTTGGCCCCTTCCTGAGGGAGCCCGGGCTGATGGACCCCGCTTGCTGGACGAGGCTTTTCCTCCAGGTCACGGTTCCGAAGCTGCTTCCTTCAGACACTGCCTGCAATCCTCTTCCTTTCACAGCCAGCCCTTTCCCCTGGCTTTATTCACTTAATTGTGCAGTAGAATAACCAAAAGAAGCCACTGTGTGAGGTCCAGAAATAAGACAAAACATAACAGAGGATGTGAAAGATACCAGCTCTCAAATGTATTTTAAGTTGATAATAAAAAAAAAGTATATTACAATTTAAAAAATAAAAGCCAAGTTTAGAGGAATGAGGAATTGCATGCAATTATTTATTTATATATTTGAATTTAGGACAGGTGTACAGGTTCTCACTATGTAGATCAGACTCGTAGTGATCCTCCCACTTTCAGCCTCCCAGGTGCTGGGATTACAGGCACATGCCACAACACCCAGGCTCAATCACTGTCTCAGTGAGCCCCAGGTGGGGCCTGCACAGCACACCTGGGCTCAAACCCTAGCCACCGTGCTCTCCCTACGCAGGCTGAGCTATCTGGCCGGCCCTTGTACATTAGTTTTAAAACCAGAGACAGCCACGAATGGTGCACCGGGGCTTCAGGACCTCAGCTGAAAATAATCACAGAGAACCCAGTTACTGTAATAGCCTGTGCTGATGTTTGGCCAACTATTTTATTAGAGAACAGAATAGTTCTATTTACAAGAAATAGCAATCTCTCTGCAAGCCAATCAATTTTCATAAATCATTTGGTAAAAACAGTGTGCAAATTATCCTCTGATGCTTAGCAATATAATGCGAAAAAGATACAATAAATGGGACCAAAATGTAGCCAGCAGCCTGACATTTTCCACGCAGACAGACATTTGCGTGCGCCCCAGTGGGAAGCCTGGCAGCATCAGGCTCCTGGATCTTGTTACTTCTTGCATTTGCCTCTCCGCAGGGATTCTCATTTTCAAAGGTGCTGATGATTCTTAGCTAAATACCCTTGACAACTTTACAGGGCCTGCCCTGAACGCATGAATGAAAGATAAAATCCAATTCTAGTCTGAGGAGAGAAAGTGTCAGGATTAAATTTGCTCTTGGAAAACAATAACCCTCTGGACTACTAACAAGGAACTGGAAAAAATGAAAGCAGAAGATAAGAAATGTGAAGCATCTTGCATTACCCCAAGAGGGGAGAAAGGTTTTGTCAGTTGAAGATGAAAAATGGGGACCACTGGGTTCCTTTCTTTTATTACTCATAACTTTGAGCATCTACAAACAGTACATTTGGTATTTGGGAAATTATTTATAATTTCCTCATTAAATATACCTCATAATTCTCTAGCTGTCGATGTACCTGGTAATCAAAATCCTTAAGTGAAATGATATGCTAATATTCATTCAATTAAAAATGTAACTAAGAACATCAATGAGAGCAAGTTTACATAAGTCTTTTTCTAGCATGTTTGCTGTTAGGATACAGACAGTCATGGATTTGGCTTCTCTTGTTCCTTTACTTTCCTGAGTCACACCTGCATCTACCTTAGACACAACACACACTGCAGGGTGGTCAGGGTTGAGGAACAATGCAGGTTCTCCTGGCTGTGCACACAGCCTAGCCCAGGCCACCACTACCCACAGGATCTCCCACAGATTTACTGTGGCATAAAATGTGCCCATCTTCGTCTTGCCACATTACAACTAGGAGCTATTTCCAGAGGCCAAGTCTCTGTGTCCAGTCATCAGACCTCAACACATCCAGGGCAGATGCTCTAGGAGGAGAGACGGAAGCTGAAATTGCTTCTAGCTCTGATACTTTCTTCCCATGATGTGACAAACTGATTTTTAGAAGAGAAGGGCACAGATCAATTTTTCTTTCAAAAAGATCCAGATCTAGGCTGAGACAGAATGGAAATAGTAAAACTCTACAATGTGATAGCAACAGACTGTGACATCTTCAGAGGAAATAGATGGCCAGTGATAATGACAATGCTACTGCTCTCCTTCCCATGAAGAAGACGGGCTATTCCAAGGCTCCCTGTAACTCCCACAAACATATTTGAGAAGGCAGAGTTACCGGTCCAAATACATTCTAAACAAATTTATTCTTACCATATGTTTATGTTTTTTAACAATGTTTTTACACAGTATAAAAATGTTTTGATCTCCTCCTCTTGAGGGTGAGGGATAAAAGGATCATCTCACCTGGGCAAGGCATTACAAGTTGCACAAGGCACAAATGTCGCCTTGGAGCGAGGGAAAGAATTTATGTCATCAGATGATAGTAAGGCCAGCCTGCTCTGGTAAGCACACTGGAAGGTTCTCTCAAATCTGTTTCGCTTGGGGAGGGAGGACAAAGAGGACAACTCCTTTAAGGGAAAGAAGCAGAACCTGATTATAGCATTGTCGGGGCCCACACCGGGGCTCTAGCCACAGAGACTGCTCAACAGATGCTCCTTGAATATTTTATAGTAAATTTCCCAGGCATCCATGTAAACATGAACAGAATTTTCATTTATGTTCTGCAGGCCTTGAAGAACCCCGTGCCTTTGCTGTTAAATTGGCAATAGAAAGCGTGTATTCACTATGAGCAGAGCATTTCTATGCTCTCTTCCTGTTTGAATCTTCTCCTCTATTCAGTAGAAAATAATCTCGTTTCTTGGCTTCGTCCATAGTGAAATACTCCAGCTCCTTTTCCTAAAAGCTCTACTATGAAACAGTCAATATCAACAATGTTATTTGTTTCTTTATCTGTGCACTTTTTCATTTGAGTAATGTCTGAATTGTGTGCTGAATGTTCACTGTATGCTAGCCTATCGGGTCAGGCATTAGGGACATTCTAGTGACCAAGTTATAATCCAGGTTTATAAAGGTTCACAGCTCAGGCGATAAAAAACAGAACAAACAAAATCAGACAATACAGTAAAGCATGTATTACAATTAAGATAAGAAACTGTAAACTAATTGGAAAGACAAAAATGGTGGTTTCAGGGTACATATTAACCTATCTTTAATATATATTAACCTACGCTCATTAATACATCTTATGCTCATTTCTCTAGTCAAGATAAAATTTTAGATAAAAGAGGTAACAGGATGCATAATGTATATTAGCATGATCTCATTAGTTAAACTATCTCTATCTCTATCTATCATCTATCTGTCTGTCTGTCTATCTATCTATCTATCTATCTATCTATCTATCTATCTATCTATGTTCTGTTTATGTGTGAATTATCTTCTACTTATATAGGAAGTACAATGAAACCTTGGATTGCAAGCAATTTGTTCTGTGAGTGTTCCTTAAAATAAACAAACATTTCCAATAAATTTTAACTTGATAAACAAGCCATGTCTTACAGCATGCGTACTATCTGACATGGAACATCACATGCTCATAACCACAAGGCCAATGATTTCCCTCTCATCTCTCTGCCCCTGTCTCGGTGTACATCTCTGTCTCTGTCTCTCTGGATTGTGGGTCATTGTCTCCCAACAGCAAGAGACTGCAGAGAGATCAGGAAAGCATGCGTGATGTGCAGAACAGTGCAAACTTTTGTAGGAAGACACAACCTGACTAGAGTTGAACCTGTGCGAGCAATGAATCAGTTTAATGACAACACAATGTCACATTTCTGTGAAATCCTCAGAGACAAAATCAAGCATCAGTGGCTAAGTTCCTCTAAGTTGCATGAAAAGAAAAATATTTCACTGAGCCAATAGGTAGCAGCGATACCGCTAGGGACAGTAAAAGTTATCCTACATACAGTCCTCCACCTTCTTGTCTCCCTCACCCCAGCCACAGAGACTTTAAAGCTAAGTGAGGATAATTTTGAAAAATATTTTGAATTTTGATTATTCTGTATTACACTACAGTGTTGTAATCATTTTAAATAAATATTTTTAAATTGTGAAAGGAATCATCTGAGTTTCTATTATTTTTTATGGGGAAATTCACTTTGATATATAAGCACCTTCTATTACAAGCATGTTTCTAGAATGAATTATCCTTGCAAAACAATACTTCACTGTGCTTATCTCTATAAAGAAAAAAAAAGCAGCAGTAGGAATTTGGATGGAGAAAAGGCGAGAAGATTCATCATTTTTAATTTCCATGCTTTCTGCACTATTTGATCATTTTCCCCTTGAATCTGTAATTTGAAATGCAAAGTGACTTTTTAAATGTGAAATAAAATCCAAAGAAAAGGAAAAGTAAGGACCATTAGTTTTTGAAGGTCAACTCCAAGTAGCAAGTTTACAATGTTCAGAAAACAAAAGCACCCACTACTACTATAGACTAGTGGACTATATCGGATTACTTTGCTGAATTCATGCACCTACAATATATGAATGGCAATGGAATACGCTTCTCTAACAAAAGTAAACAAAAAAGGGGGATATAAATGGAGGACCATTTTGGAGTGAAAAAAAGAGATATCTGTACATACAAAATAAGTTAGCACAGATATATAGCTACTTTCTCTTAGTTCAATGAGAAGAAAGTTTTGAACCAATAGTGTCTAAATAAGATATTATGTCTGCATCTTGTACTATGAATAACTACTACAAAGACAACAATATGCCATGTATTAATTATTGTAACTGTTCTGCTAACCTGTTTTGAAACTGTCTCACTGCTACTTCTTTCTCAGTAAAATAGAAAAAAAAAAAAAAAAAAAAAAGCAGAGCCTATAACTGGCCTGGGGCCTTTACCTATATGGTTACTAAAAACTGAGGACATTTTCTCTTTGAACTCTTTACAAACAGAACATGATCTGAAATATCCTGCTCTTATTATCAATTATCATCCTATCAGTGACAGAGCTCACAAGTCTCCTTCGCATCTGGTCCGCAACAGGAGCCGAGGACCCCACACTCCACTCGGCTTGCAGCGCACTCCGGAGGCAGCCAGCACTCCGGCTCACATCACGGCCCCATCGCTTCCTCTGCTTTAAGAACCTCTAAGTTACTGGACTTTTTGTGCTTCAGTTTCCTTCTCTGCCCCGTAGGACAAGAAACAATTATCCTTGGATTGGCTCCCGCCTGAGCCTTTACTCAGGCATGAGCAGGTCCCACAAGGCACTGCGGCCGCAAGCTCCAGGGCCCAGCAAAGTTCTTCCTCTTCCAGGGAGTACCAGGAGCCGAGTGTGGATCGCCTGCAGTCTGAAGTGCATATGGAGCAGGCAGAAACACACTAGGTATTTCCTAAAAAATGCTCTGAATATGCCTTGACACGCTAACAAGTGGATAACAGGAGCCTCGAGAGTCTACTACACTGAGCAGCCCAATGTACTTACTTAAGAACCTAAAAGAGAATACTTACTGTACAGATTAAATTATACTGTTTGTGTCATTATTTATATTGAATATAAATTATGGACTGGGCACTTAATTCTCACAAGAAAGCCATTGGTGGGTCCATTTATCATCCAGTTTTACAGATAAGAAAACTGAGGCACAGAGAAATTAAGTAACTTCTAACCCATCAAACACCTACTAAAGGGCAGAATTAGGACTTAAGTCCAGCAGACTGGCTAGGCTCAACATATACACGATACCACGCTACATCCCGCACTATCAGTTAGAAATTTTAAAACCTCCACCAAAAAGTTAAAGGACCTACAGCTTTGCTTTCTAAAAAGGCTTAAGGACCTTTCAGATAACAACACACTACCCTTATACAAGGGAACACTTGCTTCGTGTCTCAGGATCAATGACTGCTTTGGAATAAGTGGCTGCCTGCATCAAGGCAGAATCTTTCTGCCAGCCTAAGAAAACTAACAGGATGAGAAGGCCTAGGTTCCAGTCTCAGTTATACTACAGATATGTAAAGGTGGGAACTTCGTGAAATGATACTGCCCAGTCTTGAGATATTTCACGTACACAGAGATGACCAAGGAGAACGTACTGTCTCTGCTTTGTAAAATCTCACCATTCTCTCTTGGCCAGCTCAGCCCAGCCTGGGGATGGGGCTGGCATGACATGTGGTGCTGGGTATCCAACCTTGGTGCCTGTGTTTGCCTAAGATTGCCTAAGCAGGCGCTGTTAGTCCGCTGAGCTATCTCACTGGCCCGAAACAAACCATTCCTGAAAGGCAGATTATAAGCCATCAGGATCATTATTGATCTTGAAATGACAGGGCTTGAAATATCATGACATAAATAAACTTTTATGGAAAGTTTCACAACTAGCTGATGGCCAGATAGTACTTAAAGCTGGGCGTGCTCTGTTGTATCCACTGGAATCCTCCATACACTCCTACAGGTTTTGACTTGTCAACTGCAGTACGTGTTTACAGTTAGCTGACAGACCGTGAACAGGACCTGTCATTTGAGCTTTCATAGCACCTTACTGCAGTAACCAAGAACAAAACCTGGACTATATACCACCATATACCTATATTATATACTATTACTAAAACCTGTACCATATACTATTTACATATGGTGTAACTACAATGTCATGCAATCCTTTTCTAAGCCTCTGGTATCTTTACATTTCTGAGATGCAAGAAGAATCTGAGTTTGAGGGCTTAGTAACTTAAAACCAAAGGTTTTGACTTTTAAAATTCATGAGGACAGCTAGATATTGAGAAATTGTTTGTACAGCATGGCTGGTCATCAGCATCCTCTGTTCTTTCTTTCCAACATTATCGTGGAGCCAGAAGGGACCATCTGACAGTCACTTTCAAGCAGATGACTTCTAACTATTTATTGAAGAAAAATATTTTCCCACATCCCAGGGTGTATTGGTTAGGCAGGGCTTTATAAGTTTCAGTTCATTATTAGTTTTGGCAGGATTTTACTGTTACAGTTGTTAGCTTCATTGGCATCAGATACCATTTTTTTCTGCTACAGCAGGCCTCAGAAAAGGCATCCTAGATTTAAAAATCAGAGGAGTCAAATAGTACTAATAAAGATGTAAAACCAGTCATATGGAGCTAATAAACCTAAGGAATGGATAATTGAAGAAAATAATTCACTAATATTTAGGCTACTTAAAGAAGCACAGCACACTAAATAGAAGCCCGTGGGCTGTATAATTTTAAAACAAGATTTACAAATCTTTTTTTCAAAGAACTATGTTCCTTCTTTGTGTTGTAAGGAAAAAAAGTCACCTGCACAAGAATGTCCTTGTTTTATGAATAGTTCCCTGATGCAATCAAGATGGCTAGCAAGTGAAAAATGCCTCCCACCAAGAAAGGACAGCGGCCCCTGGAAACGGTAGCCTAGGACAGACAGCCCACTGGGCTGCAGCCTGCATTTAAATCTCGTTCCTTTGGGGTTTCATTTGAAAATCAGTCAATTATAAACACCTCACTGTATTCTATTTTTGTGAGGGATTATAAACCTTTAAATAATTTTCATAACAACACTGTAAAACCCATCCTGTGCATTTACCCTGTTTCCAAGGACCTGGCAATGCCTTCACATAAGTCAGATTTCAAGGGCTTATCATTCCTTTGGTGTACAGAAGGAGACAGAAAACTATGGTGTGTAAATTAAAAAAAAAAAAAAACTATTACAACAAAAGACACATTGGCACTAACTGGCTTCAAACTATAGTACTACTACTCACTCCAAACACATTTATCCCATCATTCTTGCCACATTTTTATTTATTTATTTTTTAATATATTTAGTACAGGGTCTATAGGGTCTCACTACGTAGATTGGACTCATAGTGAGCCTCCTGTTTTCAGCCTCTCAAATGCTGGCATTACAGGCACACACCACCATGCCCAATCTCAGTGCCATTTCAGTGCACACCTAGATCTGGAGGTTTTTTTCATGAGTATTTAAGGTATGATCAAAAATACAGTGAATGCCACTGCTGAGTGCCGTCCAATGGAAAGGCAGACTCATAAAACCAGTATGCTGGGTCCTCCATCCACCCTATTCAACCTGATCTGGAACCACGAAACATTTACTCCTTCCCTAAAGTCAAAATAAACATGGAAGACAAAATGTTTTGGATCAGTTCAGGACATCGGAGAAGCCACAACAGTTCAACAAAAGACATTCATGAAAGAGGACTTCCAGAACTGCTTGAGAAAGTGTCAAAACTTAAGTGAATGGAAGTGTTTTGGGGGAGATAAATGCCAATGCAATTTTTGCTATAACAAATTTTTAAAATTTAAATATTCAGTCTGGGTTTTTTTTTTTTTAAATCGCACCTTGTGACTAAAAATACACCTTGAATAAAGGCTGATTTGGGGACAGAGGCATCTACGAAAAAAGTCAACACTTTGCCATAGACCTATGACGTATGCCCTACGTATGTTTTCAATGTGACATCACTTAATCTCATAGAGACTAAATTGCAGGGATGTGCGAGAGTGTGTGTTTGGAGCTTGTGAGATTGTGGAGCACGCGAAAGAGCAAGAACGTAATTCATCTGAGATAGATGCAAGAAGCTGCTTGTGTCGCCAGTGTGGGGAGAGGCGGAGAAAGCCAGGCTTTTCAGTGTATTTTTGTTATTTACATAGCCATAAATCAGCTTGCTGTATTGTCTTATCCATTACTGCATCTATTTGCAAATGCTCAGAAATTTTTTTGTCTTTTTGGTACAGAGGATTGAACTCAGAGCCTTGTGCTTGCCACACAATCCTGGATAGTACAATCCTGTACTATCTCCCCTGATTAAACCTGAAATACAATAAAATACAAGGAAAGGCTTTTAAAAAAACAACTTAACAATTCATTATTTTTTACCCTTTTTAAAATACCTCCAGGGACCTACTTCTTTAGCAGGGAAGGGCTTAGAATTTAGAGACTTTTAATGAAATCCATGGTCTATTAAATGTGTTTGAGTTTCCAGATTGAAAACAAAAGAAACAAACTCAGATAATGGCTACACATGGCCTAATTCTTATAATCATGCAATAAATTAGTAACTGAGCCAACATTCAGCTCGTGAAATTAAATTTACGAGAGCTATTCATAAACTGGCTCCTATCATTAGCTGGCAGTCCATTTTTTCAAAGGCAAAGTTTTGATTAGCAAGCTGAAAAGAAGCAAAAATCCAGAGGTGAGCTGGCAGCATGGAGTGAGAATTAACACAGTAATGAAGCTGCTGACCTCAGAGGCAGCGGTGACCCCGAGGACTGGCTTCCCTGAGCTGAGCAAGTCCTTTATTTAACTAGAATCACCGCAGCCTATCAGTAGATGTGACTGCAATTCGTAATCACTACAGCTTATTTAAAAGGTTATCTCTCCTTCCCTTTAATTCATAAGACTAATGTATAATGGTCTCAAAGACTATGAAGGTAATAATGAACATGACCATAATAGAAAGGAAATGTATGGTTGGCCCTGAACAGCAAAGAGCAGCAGATCCTATGCCGTAACATTCTAGGTGAGAATGGAGCTGGGATGGCTGTACAAAAATGCACCCCTGAAATGCACATCACTGCAGAACATGGTAGGTCAAACTCTTCTGAGTGACCTCCTATTGCTATGTGTGACCATTCGCAAATCCATCACAGTTTAATGACTTACAACCCTGACTAACCATCTGCCTCGGAGAGGACCTCTTCCTTCACTTACAAGTAGGAACTCACCCCACACTCTCCTGCCTTTTCTTTCACCACTCCACCCTTCAAACTATGCTCTGCTTTTGCCTCCCAGCCCCACCCTAGAAGTGACAGGATTTCTATAATCCTGATGTAGAAGAAAACAAAATTTATCCCAATGTTGTTCAAGAGAATGCTGATAAAAATAGGAAGTGAGACAATGAATAATTGCCAGCGCTTTTACAAAGATGACAGCTGGGCAGTAGGACAAATAAAATTCCTATTGAAAACTGTACAGAAATCCATAAAAGAGATTTTTATAAAAATTGAAGGGCTACCGCATAGCTAGCATCAGCACAAACTGAGTAAGCTTCTGGAAAATTCTCATTCAAAAATCACTGGAAGTGAACTGATGAAGACAAAAGCATCCAGATACTGCCTGTAGAATGCAATAAATAGACAAGGGGGAATAAAGTGTTTTGCCTGGGATCTCTGTGAACTCACCTGGTGCTGATTTAAGGCTTCAGGGGTGGGGTATTGCATTTAAAGATGAAACTGATGTTTATCAGCAGGGCCAAAAAGAATATAGATCTAACAATTGACAAAGCACTCAACACTCAGAGCAGAAAACAAGCTGTTGCAATAAATAAACAAGGTGCTTCTGTGACAAATGGACAAAAGGATGGAGAGGGTGGCAATGTCCTCTCTGGCTCTGCATGAACTGTTGGCCATTCTTTCAGCATCTGTGGTCCTGTCCTTACCCTCCTATCATGAGACACCACCATCACAGGAAAGAAAGTAGGAAAGTGGGGAATATATCACCCCTCTTGAAAGGACAGACACTGCTTTAGCTCTTAGTATCTCTTCCTCAAATCTGGATCATGTAAACAGCAACACCTAAAGCACTGCTATGTGGGATAGCAGCTCCTTTTTCTTACTTCATTGTTAGAAAACACACGTTAAGAATGTTCATTTTCTGGTTTCGCTTTTTGACAATTGTTCAGCAGTCTGTACACCTTCCATAAGATGCAGTTGCCCTGAGTCTGACCTTGTCTACTCTGTGGACAAACAGCAGATCTATGTCAACAAGTACGTACTGAGTATTTCTTTTCAGGAACTAGGCATGAGGTGCTGACAGTGAATGGGAAAACACCCAGAGAGCCACTGGACACACACAAGACAAGGTGGTCAGCGTCCACAGCAGGGGCGCTGGGCCTCGTGGGGGCAGGTTGGGGACTTTTTCCATTAAAACACTGAGATGTTCTACTTTCTAGTACAGTTACAATAAAAGCTTTTCTCTGTTAAAGATTAAAAAAAAAAAAAAAACACATGATTTCTTCAAACTTCATGCTCACAGAATTTTGGTGGAAACTTAACACTTTTAAAGCTGATAATACTCTTTTTTTTTTTTAAATCATTTCTCACCCTTCCTCTCACCATAAATTGCCTACGTCACGGCATAACATAATGTTGTGGACTCTTGGAGGATTTGACTGAAACTGAGACAAAGCAAGATGCTGTTTAAGCATGATGAATGTGGGCGAAGAGGCACAGGGCCCGGGCTGAGCATCAGCTCTGTCACTTGGAGTTACTTAACCTCTCGGACACTGTTTTCCTTTCTCCTCTGTTAACTGGTGTACGAACACAATCCTTTGTGGCTCAGGCAGAAGATCAATGAAACATCACACCACAGGCTTCAGTAGTCCTCAAGGCAGTAGGCTGAGGACGTGTACAGCCATCGTGACTGAATACCTCCTTCCTCCTTCTTCTGAATACCACAGAACCAACATACACTTTTAATCTTTTAAACTGTGTATTATGCATCAATATTAAAAAAAAAATGAGGGTTGGGAATGTAGCTCAGTGGAAGAGCACTTGGCCTGCCTGTATGAGTCTCTGGGTTCAATCCCTAGTACAGGGGAAACACACTCAGGCACGGTCCCCTCCCCAACTCAGATATGGTATTCATCACCTCCATTAAATTAAAAAGTACTTTCTGCTGCCTGTGGGACAAGGTCACAAAGGAAATAGCTACACCTTTGTCAGATAATAAGTGTGTGTGTGTGTGGGGGGTGATGAAAAGTCTTTTTAAATGTTTTACTTTTTCTTTTTGTCCCTTTGAAGTTTTTTTTTTTATATACTACGAACATGCTACTTTTCTCCACTTCTCCCTTTTTTATGCTCAGTCTTACCTTTTCTATGCCTTATAACAAACAACAAATGGTCTGTGTGAAATTGGCCTCCTGCCCACCTGCCTTGGGCAGGCCTAACCCAAATCCACACCTGATAGGCAAGAACCAGTTTTCACCTGCTTATCAGCCAGCAAAGCTGTGGGAGTGTCCAGGCCTCCTTGCCTCTGGGCCTTGCTATTTCTGATTCATTCTTCACACTGCAAATAGCCTGATTTTTCTCACCTCTCTTTCCATGATGGATTACCCCCTTCCCTAGTAAACAGAAGCTAAAATCCTGGGCTGTCTATGGGGGCCTCTGCCCACTGCCCCACTTGCCTGTCGCCTTGCCATACTCGCTGCCTCCTCTGTCCTTTGCCCTTGAACACACACACACTCCACAGGGCTGAGTCCTGCTCCATTCCGTTCTTTCCAGCGCTGCTCTTCGTCTTTTCCTCATTTTTCCACCTCTGGCTGAAGCCTCCTTCCTATCCACCCTCAGTGCCACACCCCGTCACACCGAGGCTCAGTACTCTCCTTTCCCAGCCCTAGAATGCTATCACCACCGATGGCGGTGCTTCTGCCAGATGTCCAGTGTGTGTGGGAACAAGTCCTGGCTTGAAGTGGCCTGTTTGGTCCTTAAGTACATAGTCTGCTATCCTTTAGTAGGAAAAGCTTCCTAAAATAAAAAAAAATAAAAAAAAAAAAAAAAAAAAAAAAAAAAAAAAAAAAAAAAAAAAACAACTTTAAGATCTATCTACATTTTTCTTCATGGGATTTTAAGGCAACAGAATCACATCAACACTGAGACACAAGTATATTACTGTTGTAACTCAAAAATCAAATGACAACTGTTGTCGCTCAAAAATCGAATGACAACGAGGCAAGTCCAAAAAGAAAAAAGGAAGCGCTTTTTTTCAGCTGGTACCCAGCGGCAGTGACCCTAGCCCGAGAACAAAGGGGCGCATCAAGCTACAGGGCGAAGGGTACTTAAGCTTGACAAGAACGAATTTAGTTGAGTCAGGTTACAACAATTACCTCCTACAAATCCTCTCCACTACACATGAGAAACTTGAAGGGCACCAAAGGGCGTTTGCTCTGAATATCCAGGGAGGGCTCTCTGAGAGCCCGGGAGACGTGCGAGAGGTGCAGATGGGTCGTCAGGCTCTGTCTGGCTGAACGATGCCTTTGTAGGGCAAAAGGTCTGACTAAGGCTGAGAAGGACAGGGAGGCACAGAGTGAGGCAGAAGGCTACTGCACAGACCCATATGGGATATGTGGCCCTGCTTTCAGTGGCTTTCAAAGTGGATGAACGTTCATTGGAGGGGAAAGCCCAAGACACTTCTGACTTGAGAACTGGAGGAGGCTGAGATAATCAACAGGCAATTCCTACTTATTGGACACGGAATTCCTAAGGCTCACAGACTACACTGAATTCTTTACATGTACTCATTACAAGCCAGCAAAATGTGAAGTACAGATGTGACATAAGGGTCTTAGGTTATCATTCCATGAAGGGGTTCCACAAGGAGTCTGGCTTTCAGTGATGATAGGGAAGGTTATTCTAAGGTTAATCTAAGTAAGCCCAGTGGTATCTTATGTGCCCAGGCTACACTGGAGCAGTGGCTGGGTATAGAAACTGGGGCACAGTTTTATCCTGTGTTTGTTTTTGTCAGAGGTGCTAATACACAGAAGACAGATGCCCGGCTAGCTTAGTCGGTAGAGCATGAGACTCTTAATACACAGAAGAAGAACTGGAGACTTTGTGTTCAGCACAGCTTCTTTTATTTTTTGGCAGAACTGGGGATTGAACTCGGGCCCTTACTGAGCCATCTCCCCGGCCCCACAGCACAGTTTCAATGCAAGGCCAGGACAGAATCCTCAAGAACAAATCAGTTAAATTCATTAAAACCAGTTTAATCAAAATAAGTATTTAAAAGAAAAATCACATTTCTAGTGGGTAAGAGATCTCCTCGGAGTTTTAAAGGAAGGAAGGTGGTGCAGAGAAAGGCGAAAAGGGACAGGAGTTCCATTCCCAGGCCTGCTGCGCTGGCCCTGCCCTCAGGGCGTGCTGAGACAGCAATTGAGACTGGGCATGGTGGTGCGCCTGTAATCCCAGCTCTTGGGAGGTTGTAAACACAGTCCAATCTAGTAGTGAGACCCTGAACACCCTGTAGACCCTTCCCTAAAATATAGGAGAAAAAAAAAAGACAAAGAAGATTTCTAGCCTTCATTCAAGCAGATTCTGTCATGGGTCCTCTTCCTCCAAGGAAACTACCTCTGTCAATCACAATTACATTTGCCTAAAAAAAGTTGTCTTAACTGGTTTTATTGTTCACTTAAAGTGTCTGTGCTCTTTAGGCTTTGAAATCAGTTCAAAGTGTCTGGTCCTACCAGGTTTTTCCTTAATAAATCTGAAACAGTGACAGCAAAGGGCCCTGCCAGGTGACCTGTCTTTTCTCGTCTGCATTAATAAAGGAGACAGGAGGCAAGTAAAACAAAAACCTAAACCCATTAGTCCCACCTTGCAGGGAGGGAACGGCAGTAGATCCAGTACCACACGACTTGGACCTCGTTTCTCTAAAACCACACAAAGCTATGAAGCTACAATAAACCAGTCAGATCCAGTGTCTGCAGCTCTGCTCCACATCTGGTCCTTGTCCCAAACACCCCATCCCCAACCCACACACCCAGACAAAACTGGGCTTTCACTTTAAAAATGAACATCAGTGTCGTAAGCCTAAGTGAACTGTCAGCTTCCACCAGGGAACTGCTGTTTTTATACAAAAAAAACATCTGGTCTGTTCCACTGTTGTTAAGGTGTAGATGAAAACCATTAGCCTCCAAAATTTTTTAGAAAACACTGGAATAAAAATAATGCTTCCTTAAACTATATATAAAGATGTACACCTGTAAACCCAGTAGTCAGGGAGGTTCAGGCAGGAGGACCATAAATTCAAGCACTGCATGGGCACCTTCACAAGATCCTGTCTCAAAATATAAAATTAGAAAAAGGCTGAGGATGCAGCTTCAGGGGTCAAGTGCCCCTGGGATCAATCTCCAGTATTAAAAAAAAAAAGTCTTTCCTGTGGAATTCAGTCAATGATTTTCCTCTGAATGCAAGAGAGGTCCCTGGCGATGATTCAGCTCATGTGGACCGAATGCGGAGGTACAGGTTTGATAGATGGATCCATACTTCATCTCAAATTACCTGAACTCTCCCGTGACTTGCAGGGTCTCTGGTCCCCATGGAAACAGGGAGGGATTACTAATGCAATCCGGTTCTCAGGGTACTGCCTGCAGCCAGAGCAAGCCTGTAAAGTGAGCTTGTGGCAGCATATAAATGAGGACCATGGGTTTTCATAATCAAGCTCTGCTCTACTCCTGAGAATTCTATGCCTTTAGGGGACGAATAATGAACACGTCTAAAGGAGCGGTATTTTGGTAGCCTCTGAAAAGTAAGGTCACTTCTTTTTTTTATTAAAGGAGTTTCAACAAAGTCGATATATTGTCAAGTGTGCTAAAAAGATAAAATTCATGGTTTGATAAAGCACCAAATCCAGAAGCCCCTGCAATAATTACAGAATGTCAAGTGTCACACAGGAAGACTCAGTCATTACTTGTACTAGGACCAGCCTGCCCTGCACCCTCCAACCTCTGGAATCCACTCCAGCTCCACCTCACTGCCTGGACAAAAATGTCTTTCTCTCCAAACAGCCTGAATCTAATGCAGAAACAACCTGGGAAAAAGGCTTCTAATACTATGTAGTGAAATTTCTCACAGCCAAAATTTAAAACATCGTATCTTATTAAACTATAAGCCATCAGTTTAGTGCTGATGAAATGCCTTGCCCACTAAACTGGCTTTAATTTATCCTTGGCAAAGAGCAAGTTTACATAAGCTCCATTTCTCACAATCTACAAAATACTAATTTGTCCCAATTTCTTACAGTGAACAGTATATTAATGGTTTGCTAGTTACACCACACGAAGTAAATATCATAGAGAAGGAAAGCACTGTGTCACGTACTGGTATGTGTAAAAAGGAATTTCTATACAGAATCTGAAAATCAGATCATTTCTGATGGGACACAAAAGTTTTAAGAATCCAGCAACCAGATTTTCACCATTTTGTCAGTATGACTACAATTAATAGCAACTAAAGGAAACACAATGGCTAACTGGAGCTCTTTGAATATAATCACTAAGTTTAATGCTCTAGTTTTAATATAAATTGGAGTCATAAGCAAGAGCCTTGTGCTGGAGACACAGTGCCGTCGTGGAGCATCTGCCGGACGGGAGTGGGGCCCTGAGCTTGGTAACTAGCCCTGAAAAGATGCTGGTTACCAGAAACAGAAAGCTTCTGCTTTTTAAAAACTTATCTTTCCAGTCCTAACACAATGGTAGTGCTTGAGAGAGCAGCTACCATTATTATGACTGTGATTATCACTACTATGGATTCAGAATTTCATCCTAGCTACCCAGGAGCCAATAATGTCTCCAAGTCATTATCTTATTCTAAGCAAGTGAGAAGAGTTCTTTCTAAAGTGCTTTACAGAATGAAGAGTTCAAGTTATTTTCTGATGCCGACTATGCAAACCTTCCATGGCATAGAGCTTGCACCTTAACAGAGACAAAAGATAACAAAAATGGCTGAAAAGCCATCGTAGGGTCGGTCCAAGGTATTCTGGGCACCAGAAATCTGTGCGGGGAACCCCTAGGAGAAAAATTCAAATACCAGGGCAGGAAGAACTGCAGCTGATTTTTGGTTTTTTAAAATCAAAGCCATGTATTTCTTTCTCCTTTAGATGGAAGTCAACTTTTAATTTTAATTTTTTCTGTTTAGAATTCATAACTGTGCACTTTTATTACCCAGGTATTATCTAAATCTATGCATAATCATTTCCATTCTAATTCTTACATCTTAGAGAGAACTATGTAATAGAAAGGAATGTATTAAATACATTTTCAAAAATACATCCATCTTTCTACCTCTAAAAATCTTTTCATTTGTACCCATTGCTTTCATTTATCTATGTATGACAATGACAGAAAAAATGTACAAATGTTAGCTATACTCTCTTAATTCACTGATAAGAGACATCTGCTATAATAAGGCACGTACATATAATATCATGTATGCACCTTGTACGATACCAAAACATTAAGAAAAATTTGCAATGTATCAATTTATCAGATCTGTCCTGTTAATTTGTCTTGAAACTGTCTCATTGCTATTTGTTCTTCATTAAAAAATAAATAAATAAAATGTACAAATGAGTTTTTTCTTTGTTTTCATGTAAAATTCTACCAAACATTTGCCATAGGACTATAAAATACATAGTAGTTACTTTGTAGGTTTTTTATTAAAGAATTGCATACAATTTCATCACTCGTCACAATTTAATTAACTGCTTCTACTAAAATTGGACATTCAGACTTTTAAGTTCTGTTCTGGATTTGCTATTTCCTGTGTGTCTTTATTTAGATACATTTTAAGTTGCAACGATTAACTTTACACATCCACCTTTCATGGTTCTGTGTGACTCTTTCCTCAGGCTGAATCTACAGAAGCACAGAATCTACAGAATCCCATGAACACACTTACAGTTACTCTGCCTTGTCATTATCATCTTCGAAAGTAGTTTATATCAGGTTTCCATAGTTATAATTATTTTAGTTTCTTTACTCAATTATGAGCTATGAGCTGAAAGGTGCTCTATTAGTCTACATCACTGATTTTAGAGATGGAACAATTAAATCTTAGAGAGCATGAGACTGACTTAATGGCATAATTATGTCTCCAACCCAAGTGTCCGGACCCCCCATGGGATGCTCACCATGTCTGTCATCCCTTATTTCCTTGGTATGCTCCCCTTGGGTATAACATTAGCCTCAAGTCTATACAGAAGGGGAAAGGGGAGGGGCTAGTGAAATATATGCAAATATGCAAGAGGGCAAGTATAGGGAGGAGAGAAGAAAACGCAGCAAGAAAGTGCATGAAAGAAGTTCCTGAAATTAGCCCAGCTCATTCATTGGCCAGAATGGATGTTCACCTATTTGTAAATATCAAAACGTGGTCACAACAAGAGATCTTACTTAAGGCAACAATGCAGTGTGGTATTCAAGCTCTCAGAACTGCAAATTTAAGAGTGCATGGCGCTCACAATTCCCAGCACAGCCCACCTCTCACTCAGCAACAGTGACTGTAATATTTTGTTTCTAAACACTTTATAGCTTCCAAAGCACCCCTAAATACACAAGCTGAGAGTACCAGGGCAACACAAGTGTCAGGGCATTTTTCCATTTTGTAGGAAAAACGAGGAAAAGAGGTTTTGGAGAACAGAACATAACTGCACATGAACGGAAATCAAAATAAGCACAATTGGCAATGAGTGCCAAGACTGAAAATTCCACTTTGACTTCTATCTAAATGTTCTCCTGTACTGATAAGACTTGAAACTCTTATAAGGTGAACTTCTTAGCTTTTCAAAGCAATATTAGAACAATAATTTGAGCTAGTTTTCTGTTTTCTTTTGCTTAAACAGACTTGGAGAGTTCAAAATCTCTAAGAGAGGCTTCCAGTTTGGCCTTAGGCAAGTCAGTTTACCCTTGTTTCTGAAAATTGTTTGTTCTTTTGGAAATCAGAAATTTGGGGAGTTGATCCTCAGAGTCCCTTCTCCCCAGTGCTGGTATTATATGAAAATGGATCCATATTCTAATGCCCAGGCAAATTTTATTGTCACCCTCAAAAGGATAGTCATTTTTCAGAAAGATGCCAAACTAAGAGAATATCTTGAAACATGATACCAGAGAAACACTCTGGCTTTTACTAGTGATCTCTGAAGAGCAATCCTGTATACAGGCTTCACCTTGGTTCAAGTTGAGCATGGAAATTCAAAGCAAGAAATGTGCCAAGGGGTCAGTCTAGAGAATGTTTTCCTTCCAACTTTGAGTTTTCACCTGGTAGTTTGTCATGAAGTTGGCATAACAGGAGGAAGCCAGGTTATGCAAATGTAATAAATTATAATAAGTTACCAGAATAACATAGGCATGACATAGGCAGAGACCACTATGGGGCAGAGGACAAACTCCTAGGCCCTTAGCTCGTTATTCACTGAAACCATGATTTGTTGGGAGGAGTTGGGAAAATTTTGGAGCTGCCAAATAGAGAACCCCTAGAAAGCCATAACAGAGCCTAATGGATGATTTGGTTAGAGCTCAGAAAACCAGAATGATGACAGAAATATTACCAATGAAGGGCAGGCTCATGAGGTTTCAGGTGGAAAAAGAGAATTTTACCACAAACTGGACTAGAGGCCATGTATGTTCCAACAAAGAATCTGTCCACATTGTGTCCACATCCTAAGATTTTGTGTCAGGCTGAATTTAAAGGTGGTGGCCTAATTAATCTGGAGGAAGAAACTTCAAGGCAGTCTAATATTCAGGCTTGGGTGCTGGTGGCTGCATTGAGTCAGAGTTACCACGAGAATCAGGAGCAAAAAGCAAAGCTGAATGACGTGCAGTATGGCCAGACAGGATGCATCTATAGAGGCAGGCTAAAGGACAGTGGGGTGGCTTGAAAGATCAGCATTAAAGCGAACCAAGTGCATCAGGACAATAGAAGAGACAGTCTGAGGGCATCTCGTATCAGCAAGGCCCTACCTATTGCAGGTTCAAGGATATAAAACTATCAAATTTTGTTTCACAGTTTATATATTTCCTGAGATCCCTCTTCTCAGGACCCCAAGTCACTATCCAAACACTGAAAAGCTGCTTCAGCCATGCTCTATAGGGGCCCCAGTACTGTTCAAGCTGGCAGCCAATCTTGACATCATCCACATAAGGCTTTTTTTTTTTTTTTTTTTTTTTTTTTTTTTAAGGCATGCTGAATGCAAGAATTATGGAGTCAAAGAGGCTTCCACCCAGACTTCAAAAAGCCTGGGAGGCCAGGCAAAAAGACAGGACAAGGTCCAAATTCTTGCCAAAAATCCATGATAGGGCAGTCAGAAAGCTGTGAGAATAAAGCAAAAAGTACAGCAGAGACTCTAGGAAGTTGGAAATGCTAAGACCATTGAATATCTGCAGGCAATGAGTGGAGCAAGCCCAAGAGAGGCCAGGCGGAATGCGATCAACAAGGACATGGGCTGCTCAAGACCCTTGGGAGTTCTTATCATACCATAACCTGTCTTAGGTGCTAGACATGAAGCTGTGGGATTTATGGTCTGCCTTGCTGAGCATCAATCTTGCTTTGTCTGGTTCCTATCTATTCTCCTATTCCTGTCTGTCTGTCTGTCTGTCTCTGTCTCTGTATCTGTCTCCCCCACCCCCTTCTCCTTCTCTTCCCCATCTCTTCTTGTTTTTTTAGGTGTTTTTTTTTTGTTTTTTGTTTTTTTTTTTGACAGGGTCTCACCATGCAGCCCACATTCACAGTGATCCTCCTGCTTTCTGCCTCCCTAGGGCTGGGATTACAGCCGGACTCCATCACGGCTCAGCACACCCAAAGGCGGGGCCGGCGCGGCATGGGGAACCAGGAATTGAACCCTAGCCGCTGCACTTACCTAAGCAAGCGCTTAGTCTGCTGAGCTATACTGCCAGCCCTCTTCTTGTTTTCTTGAGACAGGGTTTCACTATGCACTCCAGGCTGGCCTTGAACTCACTTGGTAGCCCAGATAGGCCTCAAACTCACAGCTGATCCTCTTGTCTTACCCACTTGGGTGCCAGGACTACATGCTTATGTCACCACACCTACCCTGTTCCTCTCTTTTGGAATGAAAACATTTGCCCTTTGCTACTCTATTTTGTAAGTGTTGACATTTATTTGTTTGTTTAATGGGTACACAGCTAACAGTTTGCCTTGAGTCTCAGAGACTTTAGATTTGGACTTTTCAGCAAAGCTGCAATTGCTAACATTTTGGGGGCTCTTAGAGATGCACTAAATGGATTCTGCCTAATAATTTGAACATAAGCCTTTGGGGAGCTAGAGGTGGAATATTATGGTTAGATCTTGAATGTCTCACAAAAAAGGTTCACATTTGGAGGTGGGGTCTGGTTAGAAAGGGTGGCTCACTAGAGGCACATCTTCAATAGCCTCCTCTGTGCTTTCTGGCCACAGTAAGATCAACAGATTTCTTCTACCATGCCATCTTGCCATGCTGTTTTTGCCCTGAAGCCTTCTAACCATCAACAGAACCCACTGAAACTGCAAACCAAAATAAATCCCACCTCCTGTTAAGGTTCATGTCTAGTTGTCCCCCCAAAAGCCTCATGCAGTCATGGGGCGGGGTCTTCTAGAGTTTGAGACTAACTCATGATCCACTGGGATTATGGGTTTTAGCACTGCTGGGATCATGGGTCTTAGTACTTATGGGTGTGAGTACTACTCCCAGTCTGAGGCGACAGCCTGAATGCAATTTAAGGGAGAGAGATTTTCTCTCTCTGTTGCCGCTGTGGCTGTTACTCCTCCCTCAGCTCCTCTTGCTCTTTGCCATCACCATGAACAGAAGCACTCTGCCCTGTGCCACTCTGCCTTGGAGCAAGCCAAGTACGGACTGCAACCTCCAGTAACTGTGAGCTAAATAAAGCTTTCCTTCTCTCATTTTGGGTGTTGGATATTTGTCTTAGCAACAAGAGCAGAGTAACTGAGACACCTCCCTTGAAAGAAGAAGGAAGGAAAGAAGAAAAAAGGAAGGAAGGAAGGAAAGAACAAAGGAAAGAAAGAAAGACAAGACAGCCAGACAGACAGACCAAGCAAGCATGATGTGTGTTTTCTTCTGAGACAGACATGGATTTTAAAGTGGTTTTCACTAAAGACTATGACTCTCTGCCTGGGCCTTTAATGACTAATGGGTAACTATAACTAGAACAAAGCTTGACCTTCATTTTATAAAATTTTGGATCAAATCTTTCCCATTGCTGTATGTAGGCATTTTAGTTAGTTAGGGAGTGTCTGTATAACAGTTAGCAAGGAAAGTTTAAGCCCTAAAATTTCCTGGCTGATTTCATCACCAATGGGGATTGAGACCACCTATGCTCAAAAGATCCTTGACCTGAATCTGTGGTTACCTTGCATTAGCACAGAGCCTCACTTCACTGCCCAAAGGCACAAGGACTCTTCACAGGACAGTCTCATCCCCTTCATCAGACTGTGACTCTTTAGGTATTATTCTCTTACTTCATTTCACCTGTCAATCCACGGGACAGCTTCATTTCCATTATCACTGTAGCGAGGACCTATGCCACCTGGTCACAAACTACAGCAATATGGAAAGGCTGAGCTAGTCTTTGAGACGCTGCTCTCAGCTCAGAGCTTGGCCTCGGCAAACTACACTTCTGACTCCAAGGAGCTGGGCCTTTGCCAAGTTTGGTCTCTCAGAAGCACAAGAAGGGAGCAAGGAGGCTGTGAGGGGAAAACATCACTTTGTCTTTTCTGCTTTCCTTTTCATTCTCTAATAATTCCCTGGCAACGTATCTTCACTCTGTGGCAACAGCTGGGTGCAGGAGCAGGAGCTGGTTCCAGCTTTTAATTTTTCCCCACTGTCAGAGCCAGCTTCACTATGCTCTTCCTCCCATACCAAGGTCACCATCTGGTCAGCATTCCTAGCTCAGAAGTCTTTACCAGACTCCACGGCTCTTCACGGGAGCTTCAAGGTTCCGAAAACTCCAGCCTCTTCCTGTAATCCCCTGGTCCTCAGAGAGGCGCCATCTTCCCCCATTACTACCTGCATGACACTTCAATATGGCACCAATGGAAAGAACCAGTTCCTAAAGTGACTGGCACAGGTCCACAATGGAAAGGGAGCTCCCACCACAGTGTAAATTAATTACACCAACAGGCACAGTTTAGTTCAGCTGATCTGATTTCATAGGTGGACTGAAAAAGCAGTGAGTTTATATCCAAGTGGAAGCTCTTCATCTTCTCAAACTCTAGTAGTCCACAGCCAGCAATTCAATTGCCATGAGGTAGACAGGCTGGGTGGTTCCCTTGGTTAATGGTTTTTCATATTATAGTAACTATGGTTTCTGTTTTCTAATTGACACCAAATAGATATGAAGCTGGGTATAGGAATACCTTCAATAACTTTCTTTTAATTATATGCCTGGCAAAAGAATTCTGATATAAAAAATGTATCATATGGTCAAAAAGTTGGAAATAAATTAGCTTAACATGTAGATTATAAGAAAAATATTTACTTAAATTCTAGTAGCACATAAATATATACTGCCTTCCAGTGACTTTTTTTTAATAAGTAAATGCAGGGACTTGAAAGTATTTAAAGAATGCCCCCCAATAGAAACACCTATAAATAAATAAAAACGAAAGGAACAGTATATGAGAGAGTTTAGTTTTTAAAATAGAACATGTGGGGATGGAGAGAGAGCTTGGCAGTCTAAGTGCCTGCCCTGGCAAGCGCAAGATCCCGAGTTCAAACCCTGGTGCCACATGCCATGCTGGCCACCGAACCAGGCATGGTGGCACACGCCTGTAATCCCAGCACTAGTGAGGCTGAGACAGGAGGGACACCAGGAGTCTGAACTGTGTAGGGAAACCCTGCATCAAAAATTTAAAAAGCAAGAAGGAAAGAAAAACGTAATACGTGACTCTTTTCAGGATCTAGGAAACCAGGGTAACTCGTAGGAGTATACTCTATGTTAGGACTTTAGAGAACCTTAAGTAGTTGGGAGTCTTCTTTCACAAAAGTAGTTGTTCCTGCCAATTGCACTTATTGGGCCATCACGTACAGCAACAACAGTGGCAGACAACGTGGAACCAGGATTAGCAGTAATTATTTACATATTTTGTACCAACCTAGTAATGACTCGGTACCTACTTGGTTCATTTACATGTCTGTAAGATAAACACTGCATAATGTCTACTTCCCTATTCTCTTAGGGTAGAAAAGGTACTCAGTCCACTGGAGAAGATGCATTGTAACAAGTTCCTCTGATCTAAAGGTAGAGAACGAACCAGTGTACACAGACTGCAAGGAATTTTGCCAACAGCCCACACAAAAACCACATTTTTTTTTTTTTTTTTTTTTTTGCGGAACCAGGGATTGAACTCAGGTACTCGCGCTTGCCAGGGAAGTGCTTACTCTACTGAGCCATCTCCCTGGCCCCCACATTTTTTTAATGGTGGAATAAGAGTCAGTGATGGCCTCCTACCTCTAAAAATTGGTCCGCGACTCTGATATTGTAAGAATTTTCACATTATGCTTTTGAAGGAAACTGAACACAAGGATAAAGTTATGTACGTTTGACAACATGTGTTTTATTTTCAAATATTTACAATGTTACAAAAGTCTGAATCATTTAGAATATTTTTGATGCTCAGTCCACAATATTTTTTTTCCACTTGATTTGGCTGAGGCAGGAGGATTGTTGTGAGTTCGAGACCAGCCTGAGCTACAAAGTGAGCTTAAAGCCAGCCTGAACTGCATAGCGAGACCCTGTCTCAAAAAGACAAAAAAAAAAAAAAAAAAAAAAAAAAAAAAAAAAAAAAAAAAAAAAAAAAAAAAAAAAAAAAAAAAAAAAAAAAAAAAAAAAAAAAAAAAA